>PQME02000057.1:0-121717 GCA_003004525.2 Aspergillus sp. MA 6038 | reverse complement strand
GGGACGAGGTGACTCGGACGATGTTGAATACAGAGTAGACCAATTGTTTCTCCTTAATATCATTGGTAATGGCTGCCACCAAGTCACATGACGTACTCCGCCCTGACTCACTGCCGTGCTTAGAGCAACATAGCGCAAAGTTTTCACTAGGCAGTTCCGCTCTGCCCGTCTTATGTTCCGTTGCGGAATCCTTTGAGGCACGTGAATAACACGTGACCCAGACGTTAAATAGAATCAATCAAAGTTTTCACTTCGCACATTTACGGTCGTTTTCTCCGAAATAGAGGATGTCACTATCAGATACCAATCGTGCCGTCATAGAGGGCACCAGGACTGGTGTGATGCCGCAAGTCGTACCAAATGGACAACAAGGTGATATGCCAACCGAAGCCACGTCGTTACTAGGCCGGTTAAACGACACTCCGGATTATTGTCCAGTGGGTCTAGAGGCAAACGATCCGAAGTGGGACGAGACTGTGCTCACTGGAGGGGTCCAGACGACCTGGAATTGCGAGGCCCTGGTGATTGGCAAGTATGCCATGCCCCTGGTGGTGACTTTCTTACTCCAGTACTCCTTGACTGTTGCTAGCATCTTCACCGTAGGTCATCTTGGCAAACGGGAGTTGGGTGCCGTCAGCTTGGCGAGTATGAGCGTGAGTATCACGGGCTATGCGGTATATCAGGGCCTGGCGACGAGCTTGGATACTCTCTGTGCGCAAGCGTACGGTTGTGGGAGGAAGACATTAGTGGGCTTGCATACGCAGAGAATGGTGCTTTTCCTCTGGACCGTCACGATCCCCGTAGCTACACTCTGGTGGTTCGCGGACAAGATTTTGATGAAGATTGTCCCTGATCCAGAGGTCGCCTTGCTGGCTGGCTTGTACCTAAAGGTGGTCATTGTGGGTGCTCCAGGATATGCGTGCTTTGAGAGTGGGAAACGCTATGTGCAAGCGCAAGGGTTGTTCTCGGCATCGCTGTATGTTCTTCTCATATGTGCACCCCTCAATGCATTTATGAATTGGTTGTTTGTTTGGGTAGGTCTTGGCCTCCATGAATGGATATGCCCAGATATAGGCTGACTTGTGTAGCATTTCGGCTGGGGTTTCATTGGTGCTCCAATCGCGGTGGCTGTCACTGATATTCTCATGCCTACCCTGCTGTTCTTATACGTCTATTTTATTGCAGGATCCGAATGCTGGAACGGTTTGTCCAAACGGGCCTTGACAAACTGGTCCCCAATGATCCAACTAGCACTTCCAGGTCTCGTCATGGTAGAGGCAGAATGCCTAGCATTCGAAGTCCTGACATTAGCATCGTCTTACCTCGGCACGGACGAACTGGCCGCTCAGTCAGTCCTGTCAACCCTCGCCAGTATCACCTTCCAAATCCCGTTTCCCATTTCTATCGCCAGCAGCACTCGCTTAGCGAACCTGATCGGCTCCTCACTTGTAGACTCCGCAAGAACCTGTGCCCGAGTCTCCTTTTCACTGGCTGCCATTGCCGGTCTCTTTAATGTGGTTCTCTTGTCTTCACTCCGCTCCTTTCTACCACGATTGTTTAGCTCCGACGAACAGGTTATCGATCTCGTCGCACGGGTGCTTCCACTCTGTGCCGCTTTCCAGCTGTTCGATGCTCTTGCGGCCAACTGCAATGGTTTACTCCGTGGTCTGGGCAGGCAGTCCGTAGGCGGCTGGGTGCAACTATTCTGTTACTACGCAATTGCGATGCCCATCAGTTTGGGGACAACGTTTGCGCTGGATTGGGGTTTGTATGGGCTCTGGACAGGCGTTGCAATTGCACTTTGTCTCGTGAGCTTGATTGAGGGTATTTTCCTCCGACGAACTAGCTGGGCTTGTGCAGTAGAAGATGCCATTCAGAGGAATTCTATGGCATAGCCTCTGCGTCTTTATGACTGGTGGATATGTTTTGCTTAAAAGTTTTGTGCTATGATTGATGGCTTGCAATTATCTTACCTGATGACTGACATATATAGAACTGTGTGCGCGTCGATACCGGTATAGATAGATGATAGATTGATAAATATGATTGAGAATCTTTTTAGAACCAGACCAAACTACTCAGTAGTATCTGACAAACACGTCTAATCACTAACCATAGTACTCCAGAACCGCCCATGTATACTCATCAACCGTCGAGTAAATCAACCCAGCCGAAATCAGTTCGTCCAATGCCCGTTGCACCTCCACCATGGGAAGGCTCAACTTAGTAGCCATCACCTGCATATGCATACCTTCGTTGCTCTGAAACTCGTTCTTCAGCAGATTAAATACCCTCCGCGCTAGAGGCGACATGGCTGGCAGCCCTTTATTCTGCGCATCATAATCATCTGCACCACCCATGGTAGCATCCGTACCACCAGCTGCTGCAGCTCCAGCCCCAGCCCCGGCGCTCGCACCACCCGGCGGCCCGCGCGTGAAGAAAAGATGCACCGCTGCCGACTCCAACAAATGACAGTGCAACTCATTAATATCCTCCAACGGCCGGACACAATGCGCACTAACAAAGCGCTTATTTGCAAATGCACGCAGTCGCCCGAAGACCTTCGCGTATGCATTCAGCACGACCTGGTCCTTCCCCGGCGCCCCGGGGCCCTTCCCATCATCTGTCTCCATCGTGTCCGCCGCCGTGCTGGAATCGATCCACTGCTTAACTTCGATCTCACCGGTGCCATCGTCGATTTTGTATGTGACGTTTGTGGTCTGCGTGCTGATGTTGCGCACCTGGCCTATGAAGACGATGCTGGCAGCGTCGGCGCCGTCGATCTGGTAGTTGGCTTCTGGGTAGGGCTGGGAGGCATCGAGGGCTTGTTTGATTGTGATGGGACGAAGGGTGGTGTTGTTGAGGTCGCCCTTTCAAATGTTAGTTTATTATTGCGTAGATATTCATCAATCACTGTCGTCCCGGATCCAGGCTGATTGACATACCTTTCCCCCAGCGGGACTGGCACTCATATCCCCAGGCGTGAAGCCTCCCCCACCGAATGAAGTATTACCGTAATCTATATCATTAGCATCGGTATCTTCAGATATCACGAGTTAAAACGTACCCATTATGTGCTTTGTATCTTGAGTGTTGTAGACAATGTCAAGGCACCGCAGATGCTACCATTTTACCGCTTCGGGACGCCAGACGTGTTAGACGCGTCGCGGGGAGCCTTTCTTTTTGGCTTGTTTGCTGTATTTGCACTGTTTGCATATTTACCGGAGGAATATTGACCCCTCACCGCCTTGGACTTTTCCTACCGGCGAAAAAAGTTACGAAAGATCATGAACTAGAACGAGGAGCTTTTCTGTGACAAGAAAGAGCATTTTTATATTCTGTCTGTCACTAGGAAAACACTCTCGGTTGCTTATTGCGGTTATCGACACAATTTCGGAGTGACAAACAACAGATTTGGCTCATGAAATCTCTGTCTATCCGATAACAAGTCTTCCACTCCGCCTTCAGGGCAACCATTCTATCGACATACCCAGTACAGGAGTTGTCAGACAGATACTGTACGATAGGCCAATATGCCAGGTCGCGCAGCTTCCCCGGCAGCGTCGGAGAATGAATTTGACATCACGAACGCCCTTTTCCAAAATGAGAGCGATTCCGACTCGGACCAAGGTCTAAGCGCACCCAAACGACCGCAAAAGGCACCTGCAGCCCAAAATCTCGACTTCCTGGGAGGAGAAGCTGGTGGCGATGATGAGGGTGAAGAGGATGACGAAGCGTTTATTGCGGCGCAGCAGACGTCGGCGAACCGCAAGGGTGCCAATCTCAAGGGACGAACTGTGAAGAAAGGTGGTGGTTTTCAGGCAATGGGTCTGAATGCCAACCTGCTCAAAGCTATCACCAGGAAAGGGTTCTCGGTTCCGACGCCCATTCAGCGCAAGACGATTCCCGTGATTATGGATGACCAGGATGTGGTTGGTATGGCTCGAACGGGGTCCGGGAAAACTGCTGCTTTCGTCGTGCCGATGATTGAGAAGCTGAAGAGTCATAGTACGAAGGTTGGATCGCGGGCTCTTATTATGTCGCCTTCCAGAGAATTGGCCCTGCAGACATTGAAGGTCGTCAAAGAATTAGGTCGTGGAACGGATTTGAAGTCCGTTCTGTTGGTTGGTGGTGATAGTCTCGAAGACCAGTTTGCCATGATGGCCAGCAATCCCGATATTGTCATTGCTACGCCCGGTCGTTTTCTGCACTTGAAGGTAGAAATGGATCTTGATCTTTCTAGCACTCGCTACGTGGTGTTTGACGAGGCTGATCGACTGTTCGAGATGGGTTTCGCGGCGCAATTGACGGAAATTCTGCATGGTCTCCCCACGACTCGTCAGACCCTTCTGTTCTCCGCGACGCTGCCCAAGTCACTCGTTGAATTTGCGCGCGCCGGTTTGCAAGACCCTACGCTGGTTCGATTGGATACGGAAAGCAAGATCTCTCCAGACCTGCAAAGTGCCTTCTTCTCGATCAAGAGCGCTGACAAGGAGGGGGCTTTGCTCCATATCCTTCATGATGTTATCAAAATGCCAACCGGTCCTACTGGTGTGAAGCCGCAGAAATTTGACCCTGACTTCCATAACCCTGCGAAAAAGCGCAAGCGCTCGGAAATGAACAAGTCTGTCAACAAAGAATCGCCCACGCAACACTCAACTCTTATCTTTGCGGCAACCAAGCACCACGTTGATTATTTGCATCATCTCCTCGGCGAAGCTGGATTCGCAGTGTCCTATGCCTACGGTTCGCTAGACCAAACTGCGCGTAAAATCCAGGTGCAGGATTTCCGGAGCGGCGTTTCGAACATCTTGGTAGTCACTGATGTGGCTGCTCGCGGTATTGATATCCCGATTCTCGCCAATGTTATCAACTACGACTTTCCCTCCCAACCCAAGATTTTCATTCACCGTGTCGGTCGCACGGCCCGAGCGGGCAAAAAGGGCTGGAGTTACAGTTTAGTCCGTGATGCGGATGCACCATACCTCCTCGATCTCCAACTGTTCCTAGGACGGAAGTTAATCATTGGCCGAAAGAACGCTGCCCAGGCCAACTTCGCGGAGGACGTGGTGGTGGGCAGTCTCCCGCGAGACGGTCTGTCACACAACTGCGAATGGGTGAACAAAGTCCTTGATGACGATGCGGATCTTGCGATGCAGCGGACAGTGGCTGCAAAGGGAGAAAAACTCTATGTTCGTACCCGTAACTCTGCCTCTGCGGAAAGTGCCAAACGGGCTAAGGATTTGGTCGTCTCCGACGAATGGAGTTCGATACATGTTCTATTCAACGATGAAAGCAGCAACATAGAAGCCGCACGAGAGAATATGCTTGCTCGTATTGGTGGTTATCGCCCCCAGGAGACCATTTTTGAAGCAAATAATCGTCGCAACGGACGAATAGAAAATGACGAAACCATCGATACAATCAAGAGAATCCGCACCTCTCGAGACAACAAAAAGGAACGCGCAGCGAAGGCCGCACAATCGGACTTCGCTGAAAGCTCGCTCAAAGACGATGCTAACGGGAGCGGAAGCGCCGGGAATCAGACCGGCGCTCCGGACGACGACGATGATATCGACGCACCTACCGGCATGGCTGATGATATGTCTATGGCCTCGGATTCAGAGCTTGAAGTCACCTTTTCTTCCTACTCCCAGAAGCCCGACAGTGATAAGTCCAAGAAGCCCGTTTCGGCATCCTTCCAGAACCCTGAATACTTCATGTCTTACACCCCAACAAACACATCTCTAGCCGAAGACAAAGGGTACGGCGTGCACTCGGGTACGAACGTCAACTTCGCCCAAGCCACGCGAAGCGCAACGATGGATCTTGCTGGCGATGAAGGCGCTGCCGGTCTGGGTGAGCCATCCAAGCAACTCCGGTGGGACAAACGCCACAAGAAATACGTCTCGCGACACAATGACGAAGACGGGTCCAAGGGCTCTCGCCTCGTTCGCGGTGAAAGTGGCGCCAAAATCGCGGCCAGCTTCCGCAGTGGACGGTTCGACGCTTGGAGGAAAGGTAAGCGGGTCGGTCGTCTGCCGCGCGTTGGTGAAGCCGAAGCACCCAATCTCACCACCGGATTTGGTGGGCCTGGTGGGAACAGACGCTTCAGGCATCATAAGGAACAGGCCCCTAAGGCAGCGGATCCGTTGCGGGATGACTACGGGAAGAAGAAGCAGCAGGTCCAAGCGGCGAAGGAGAGACAGTTTAGCAAGGCTGGGGGTGCAGCTGCGAAAGGGAAGAGTGAAATTAAGAGTACGGATGATATTCGCAAGGCTAGGAACATGAAGCAGAAGAAGAGGGAGAAGAATGCGCGGCCATCGAAGAAGAGGTAATTTCCTTTTTCCTCTCTGTATATAGGTTGGGCCATATCTGGTGTTCTATGTATAGAGGTTTTAAAAGTGTATACTTATGCTTTGTTTCCTAAATCCGAGTCCTTAGGGTCGACCAGTAAGCAAAAGATCCGGCCATTAGGGCATAATCCTCTTGATCCCTGTGCGATAACTTTTGCTATATGCCATATAGACCTCATTGTCATCATGAGAATATATCAACAGAATTAATCTATCTACAAGTTCAACTAGAACCAGAAAGTCTACTCTGTACTGCGAACTCATATTGCAGTAGCTGTGAATCTGTCACCATACTATATATATATATCTCGCAGGAAGACCAGGGTTAAGCCAAAACTACTCTGTATATGATACTGGATTTCACTCTCCAAGCAATATGCACCAGAGGTATATCAAGGCACCAAGGTTTTATTCCACACTAATTCCAAATATACCAAGCACCTAGTATTCCTCCATCATAGCTTTAGCCAGATTAGAGACCACAGTCCATGGTCCGGACCCACACAGCAGGCTCTCGCGAGGGAGATATATGCAGAGTGACAAGTTGATTGACATCGTGCAGGTCATAGCATTATTTGACTGCGCGGCCTGTTCCCATGGTCAAGAGGTTCATTCTGCTAGGTAGCCTATTTGAGTTGGGCTGAGGCGGTTGAGATAAGCCGTTGACGACACGACTCGCACCGCGAACTTATCGCATTTCTCACCGACAATCTTGCTGTAAGAATCATCTTCCAAATCCTCTATACCGGGGGGGAGATACTGTATATGACGGGTCATTCATTGATCTTGAGTCAGTTGTTGTTGGGGTTGTATTTTAGAGAATGCGGAAGCAGGTGGAAAGTCAACTTGAACCAGACCAAAGACTCGTGCCTTTGAGGGCCTGTTTTCTGATACCACGTCTCGCATATTGCAGGAATATCCCTACCTCATCTGTTATTAATACGGCTCAGCCATAGCTAAAAACCCAGATCAATGGAGTGTTATACAACAGTTCTATGAACAGGCAACTGCCAAGGGAAGCAGATGTCAACATGCTCCAAATCAGCATGCAGACAGTACAGACCAAGTCTCTGAGTGGGGAGAAGAAAATATCCTTCTATGCAATGCCAACCCACTCAGTTTAGCTATGCCAACCAGACAGCTAGCTACCTGGGACCGGCACGATCGATGGCGTGACGAGTCCTACTATTGAATATTGGAGGAACCACAACCGAAGTATGTCGCTTCAAAAATAGTCGTATCAAGCGCAGCGGTTGGTTCTTTTCTCTCAAGGTAGTCGTAATGCTAGATCCGCGCAGGGATGGTTAGTGGTTGTGTTTCTGCGATGCCGCATCTGCATTGCATCCGCAGTTATCATTTATATAATCTTGCATGCTAGATACGTTGCACTGGCTCAATGCATGCGTGAAGGTGTGCTCGGAGCCTGTTAGCGGCTGGATAAAATGACCCAGCTGAACTATTCGTGCTCTTATGATGTACACTGTCAGCCTGCAAGTGTCAGCTCTCGTTTCTCGCGCTATATATTTTCTAAGTTTATTTTGCTTTCCCCTCCTTTCCTTCTTTTGTACAAATCCTCTCGGTTTCGGTCATCCGTCAAATAGACTCTGGATAAATCATGAACCGTCACAATGGTTAGCGTCACACCGATGCCGAGCCCCCGAATCGGGGATTGTGACTGAAGAGAAGGAATGGACTAGTACCGCTTGGACGCAGGCATTGAACGAACATGACAGGCAATAATGGCTTGCCGTGCTGGGCATCCAGGAGGTATGCTCGATACCCGAAATTGGTACGGATATAATTGGCAGGAAGAAGTCCTTTTGTGTTTCCCAAAGTACCTAAGCACCTCTCCGGAGTACGGAGTACTCCGTACTTCTATCGCAAACGTCACCAGCAGAGCTAAGACCTTGTTTCCCCACTGAACAAAGAGTTTGTACTCCGTACAGAGTACTTTAACTTGAGTACTTTAACTTCTCTCGGCAAAGGCAGTGTGCGATTCGCTCAACCGGGCCTGGACTTAGTCTCGCGGATCAGTTCGGAGGATTCTTATGTCTGTGGAAAGGATGGATCAGTACGGAGTATCTCCCGTAGAATTCATCACGTCGTACAGCCTGATAGTCTGTATCACACCATTCTCAACCACGAAACTATTTGCCGTAGTCCTTTCCGTAGTAATCCGGAGTATACTTTCGGAGAGAGTTGGTAGATTTCATTGGCGGCGAATTTCCCTCCCCTGCCCCCCCCCTTATGTCAAGCGATACTTTGGCGGAGGTTACCAAGAGCACTAGGGACAGGCCATTGACTCAAGCGATAAATTATCCGTCCGGGCGACCATCCCCGTTGACTCGACAATCTATTCCCCTCTTATGAGCCCCAAATCCAGACAACAATAAACCTGGCACAATAGCGCCTTGATAGTTGCGGCTCGCGTACGACCAATCCGATCCTGGCGATCCCTGCCCTCTGGAGTGATGCGTACTTCCCGATGTGGTAGCCGTACACACTAAGCCCTTTTGGGACTTGGGGCTCTTGCGAGTTGGTGATATCGTCCTCTTTTCTCTTATCTCGAAGCAGTGGGAAACCAGCGTCATTCAACTGCGGTACTGGAGCCAAACTCTGGAATATACGGTCATGACGTTAGTGCCAGCAGGGGGGGCATATGTGGAATGCATGGACGCCAGCTGTTCTGCCATGGACTTGACCGACAGACCCTACCACAAGTGACACTACTAGTAGTGACTGACTGGCTGCGTCTAGAGATCTCGCGAATCTTCCGGTCATTACTCGAGTGTTATATTACTAGCCGAATCAATCATCACATCTGATCTGGCATATTCTCTGTATGGTGTTGGGGTTCGCGGTGGCCCAAACCAAACTATTGATTTTCCTACTGGGGTGTAACTGGTAGATCGTGCTGGTCTTCCGCCCCCCTCCAGCGTGAATCTCCCCCCCCCCTTGGATGTACTGTACAGAGTATATTTCCAGACAACATAATTGGCAATCAGGAAAAAGTCAGCTGAGCGATACTCCGTATATCGAATCCAATAATTTCCGGCTGGCTCAAATATGTACCGTCAATTACCCCTTGTCTGTTCTCCGTGTATGGCATGTCCCACCAAAGAGACGGTCGGTCTCAATTGGACTTTTGAGTCAAAAGCGGGTGGAAAACTACCGGTTCGGCGATTTTTCTCTCTTCCTTTTTCCTTTTTCCTTCTGCCCTCTTGGATCTCCAAGAAGAACCCAACCACTGGATGTCATCGGCGGCAATCCCATTGTACGGAACAGAAGTACTCCGCAGTTTACCGAGATAGGACTGCCCGAAGAGGGAAAAAAGAAAAAAAAAAAAAAGAAAGAAAAGAGAAGAAGCAATATCATTGAATGTCATGCCAAGAACCCTGCTGCCATGAATTTCCTGAAGTGACCCCCTGAACTGACGGCACTGCAGTGCCTTGTCAAAATTTGTCATAAACCGACTGACTGGACTGGGCAAAGATATTACTCCGTAGGTACGGAATAATACTCACCGGGGCATCTTTGGAGGCTCTAGAAAATCATGATTTACGTGCACTGAACCTTTATCGCCCATGGCAGCAGGCAGGGACTGCAGCGGACCGTTGAGTTTTAGCAAAAGCCGTCATTCAACTCATTGTTGATCGTGTGGCCCTTCCGCTCGACCAACCTCCATTGCTCCGTGCTTCGCCAGTGGATCTTACGACCCGGCGTTACGGCGTACGGCGTACGGCGTACTTGTACATTATTGTACAATAGTCAGGAAAAGGAGCCCTTCATGTTACTACTGTTTTCCCCTTGGAAATCGGCAAATCTAAATAATATCCGGCCTAGACTCAAGATAGGGATAATCCCTAATGATCAAGCTTCTGTGACCAGCGATCACAACCACTAATGGCCCCGGATGACTGCCAAAATTCCCTACCGACCTTCCGGAGATGAACCTTTTATTTCTTCCCATTGGCATTAAATATCTGTTGCCTCTGATGTCCAGGGAGAAGTCATCTTTTTTGCATCCGACAATGCATGCCTGTAGTTATATGACCATGGCAGACCAGGCGGTTATTATTTTCCCATGATCTGACAAGTCAACGGTAAACGGTGCGACTCAGACCTGAATAATGACATGACGGGTTCTCTATATCCCGAACCAGATGCCTGCAGCTGCCCGACCCTTTGAGTTTGCGGCAAGCATGGAGGATGCATTAGTTACCCGTACGATGCCTAAACCGGTTTCCCCCTGTGGAGGGTTTTCTGGACCCATGGCGCGTGGGCGCAGCGACTCTGCGTCTTTTTTGGGGCGGGGCCGGTATTTGCCCTTTCTCTGCATCTCAACAATGGCTACCGGAACCATTCATCGCGAACCACTGGCAGTGTCTGACCCCTACCTGTCGGGAGATCCCAGATAATATGTCTGCATATATTCTACAGAGGCATTG
Source organism: Aspergillus sp. MA 6038 (assembly GCA_003004525.2). Classification (NCBI taxonomy): domain Eukaryota; kingdom Fungi; phylum Ascomycota; class Eurotiomycetes; order Eurotiales; family Aspergillaceae; genus Aspergillus; species Aspergillus sp. MA 6038. Next base: position 110,913 of record PQME02000057.1, on the reverse strand, counting down.
AGCAAAGGACAGTAGTCCACGGAAATGGATGGACATTTTGCTGCCAAAATGGTGGGGGGTCACCAAACGGCGGAATCGCGGAGAGATACAGTAACGATGTGCACATAGTCTTCTGGCACTGTCGATTATCGTGCTGGCGTCACAGTCGCAGTCACAATGACACTCCACCTGTCAGGCAGCGCTCTGCTGATGTTTGTTCTCAACACAAGGCACTCAGCCTTGGGTGGTGGACTCCGAAGTAAGTTTTCGGGGTGTTGTTGATGGTTGATCATAGGGGACCCATGCCTCTGGGACTAACCACTATTGTGTACGAGATTTTCGAGTGACACATGAACCCGGAGTTCAGGTATATGCCTCGGAAGTAAAATTCGGATCGTCAGGCCTTGATGTCACTCCTTCCACGGAGAGGATATGGAGCACTATGAAGAAAACCAATTGAAACCATGATTTGGATTGGGGACATTATCTTCCTGGCCGTGTGCAGAGAATTCCTTGAGTCCTTCGGGGCTGCATTCATTTTATTGCGAAACAATCCCCCAAGATACACACACAACGAACGCCCCTTCAAACCCTGAAGAAGGTCAAAAACAAAAAGTAAAAAGAAAAGAGGGGGAGTCCTCCAATAAGAATGTCCCGAGACCACTCCGCTGCTGATTGAAAAGAACTCGAGGGAAATCCAAAAATTAAGCATTTCCCTCTGGAACCTATGGGCCGAACCATTCATACCCCCTTGACGAACGAGTTATGGTCCGGTTTACAAGTAAATGGCACGGAATTCCAGGATACTGTCAGGATTTTTGCTGCTGATTCGCGGACGAAAATAAAGACACGACCATAAACCAAGTGTCCATGGATTGTGCCTTTTTCTCCATCGCCCGCAATTGGGCCTGTTCTCCAGCTCATGCTCACACCAAGGAATGCTCGTCCTTGCCGAGCAACTATTGCCAATGGCCGGGCGGGCACCGACGTCGATCCGTCCCTTTCGCCTTGCTTCAGCACGTCTTTTTCGCTGCAGGACTCCTGATTCGCCGATATTCGGGTTGCTTCCTGTTGTCACTCTTTCAAATAATCAAAGAACTTCAAATAATCAAGAACGTCTGCATAGTACAGAGCTCTGTACAGGGTATGCATGTATTGGTTCTCCACCATAGAAGGAGGAGGGATCGCCGTGGAGGATGCACGCTGCGGCTGCTAACTCACTAACGACAGCTCCCTCAGTCTCCGGTCTCCATACGGAGTGTACCGTACAAGTACAGTACTCCGGAGTACGAGGGGGGGGGGAGAGGTTTCGCTCCCCTCTCGCCCTTCTCCTTTCCTCTTTCATTCATTCAATATCAGTTCGTTCTCGTCCTCCTCCGGAATGGCATTCATTCCGAGTCAAAACGCGAGCCACTACGTCAACTCCGATAGTAACTAGTGGAAGGGGGGGCAAGAGATTATTACAAAATAATCCAGGGACCTAAAAAAAAAAAAAAAAAAAATAATAATAAAAAAAAAAAAAAAAAAATACAATAAAATAAAAAGGAAATTGGATTTCGAAATTCAAAATTATACTATTTGGTGATCCGTCGACGAACCCACTCCGGGTATGGAACCGTCTGAAGATCGAGCTTATTGTGCTTGGTCCCCGGAGGATTGGAAGCATTCTGACTCCTCCTATTCTATTCACCATCCAGTAGGCGACCCAACACTACCGTACTCGGGGTGCCTTGTACCGTGATTCTTCCTGAACGGGGAGGGAAAAAAAAAAACCACCTCCATTTTAAGATCTACTCAGATGGAGATCAAATCTATCGGTTGCTAGTCGCAGTGGCGTTGGCCACACGCTTCCTCTTGACATACTTTAAGCCTGCTGCCGTTCTGTGATGGATGTATGACCATTTATTTCATACCCACCATCCCCCTCGTTCTAACTGCATACTCCTCGGCCTCACTTTCAGTATTGGCAGCTATAAGCCTTATCAATATAGCGCACCGGCCTAGACTACTCCTCCAAACAACAAGCCAACTCTCTCGTCCAAACGTTATTTTAATATACTGTCCAAAGAGAACTTAACGCGCTCCTCCTCTTCTTTCTTCCCTATTCATTTGCTCTCTCTCTCCCGTCTCCCCCCTCCCCCTACTTGCTCTTGTTGCAAATTACCTGGGTTAGTGTATACTATACCGACCATCGGTTTGCTCAAGGGGATAGCAGAGACTAGCAGATACAACTTCTCCGACTGTTCCCGGCTTCTGATTCTACCTGGATTTCTTCTTTATCCTTTTTTTCCTTATCTCTCCCGGGGGGGAGGACAGACCGATATCCTGGGCCTGACCTGCCTGGCTACTATAGTTCACCGTTATTCCCCCTTTGGCTGCAGCTGTTCCTCTGGAGTTGGACCTGTTCGCCATCGGGACAGGTAACGTGCCATATTTCGCGAAAGTCGATAAAATACATACATAAAAGGTAAGGCATATGGACCCTCTCTCCCCTTCTGGACAGGGGTCTTTTTTTTTTTGTTCTCTGGTTGCTCTCTTTTTTATTATCATTTCAAGTGCTACTCTGCACTGTCTTTCTTTTTCCCCTAGCTCCATTGATCGCCATCTCCTGCAATAAATCGACACTGGTATGGAGACCATCGGGGCTCCAGATGGGACAAATAGTACATACATAGAACTATATTCTATCCTCATGATCTGGGGGCGTCTGGCCATTGATCGACGGATACTTCTTTTATGACTGCTCTAATCGCGAATCATTCAACTGACGAGATTATAAACTTCTTTAGTTCCTCGGTCCCCCGAGACGTTGAGAACAAGAGGATTATCGACGGGCAGGGTTGGAGCCAACATACACCCCATTCACAGCTTGCTGCGAGGATTGGAGATGCTGCCCATGCTGGTGTGTTGAAAACCTATCAGTGTCTTGTAACTTTAGCTTTCTCCTCGCTTCGTCCGGTCTTGTCTCTCCGTTCTACCTGTTTCTTTTCCCCTGTGCCTGTGCTTCGCTGCCAGATGCAATCCTTAATTCTCCCTCCCGCCCCCTTCGTTACAACACCACAGTTCGGACTGTCTAGGTTCAATCCGGACCCAGAGAGGAGGATCCCGTTGAATCGACCTCGATTAACTCATGCTCGGGGGTACAGCCCTCGGGCCCTTCCCCCCCCTCGCCTGATGTCCAGCTCCGTTCCAGGAGACGACCCGCTGGGAATATCGGGACATGCCAGACGTCCAGGACATACAGAGCTTCCCCAAACGCTGAGTTCGACGACGACGACGACGACGACGACTGATGCACCAGGTCCACTCGTGGCGTCAAAGTTGCCCGCTCCTCCGTCGACTCATGAGCAATCCCAACCGTCATTATCTCTTCATGATGAATCTTCCCCTCGATGGCCCCCCCCGTATGCTTTTCAAGGCATATCACAACCTCCGGAGTTATCATATCCGCCCGTCAACCTGCCCCCCTCTTCGTCGCCGGGGATAGCGACCAGAAGTCCGCCGCAGAGGCCAACACGACGTACAAAAGCCCATGTGGCTTCGGCATGCGTCAATTGCAAGAAGAAGCATCTTGGCTGTGATCCAGCACGGCCGTGTCGACGATGTGTTCTATCTGGCAAGGCTGTAAGTTCGGGCTGCAATAAACAAAGCGAACTGTAAAGGAAAATTTGCTAATTTTGATAGGCGACATGCGTTGATGTAACTCACAAAAAGCGAGGACGACCGCCGTTGAAGGCGGAAGATGCTTCTCTCAGGCAATATACTACACGTTTAGATCACCCAGCGACATCAGGAGACCCACAGATGTCTCAATCATCCCGGCGCGGCCTGCACAGAACGAGCGGCTCCCGCGAGATACGACCTGTGACAGACCTCCAGATTCCTGGCGCGCATCCACAAGGACTGGGAATGAGGACAGGGCCGCCACACCGGTGGTCGACTTCTGTGTTCCCTCCCCATGCAGTGGACCCTTCGTTGGCAATGCCGGGAAGCCATGGACACCGGCGATTATCGTCCTCGGGGTCACTATCATCTCTAGCCACGGCTCCACCACCAGGCTTTGTTCCCATGGCTGGTGGGGGACTGAGTCCGGTTTTTGCGAGCCGTATGCCCCCAGTAATGGGGAGGCAACCCTCATCATACACCAATCCGTCTCTGCAGCCGCAAAATACATCATCACCACCGTATCAGCAATTTTATGGCGGATCGCCGTACATGAATCGGCCGCCCATGGGAGAATCACCGGTATCTCGAGAGCCCCAAGAGCCCTCAACGTATTTGGAGTCACCGGTGAAACTCCCTCCGATATTTCCGATGCCAGGTGCTGGAGCAACAACAAGTCCGCCGGGACATCGACTGAGCGACCCTTACCCAGCAAACTGGTCCCCCCGGACCCGAGAAGAACTTCTCCCGCAAGAACGTCGGCCTCCAGCTCCAGTAATGCCTCCCGCGCACGCGACGTCAGGCCTGGTGGAACCAGTCTCACCCCATACACACATCCGTCACCACCACCATTCCCATCAGCATCCATACCCGCATCCACCTGCAGCGTCTGATTTCAGCTATCCTCATCAGCATCAGGGCAGCTTACCGCGACCGCCAGAATCTGTCACGCCTGCAGCTCATCGACATTCGATCCACCTGTCTTCCTCCACTTCCACCGCCGCCCATGCAAGGGATGAACCACCGTCTTCCGGGGCAGAGGCTGACGGTGGCGACGAAGATGGAAACAGGCCCGCCAAGCGTCGCAAAATGGCTTTGGATGATATGGTAAATGATTAACCATTGCATATCCTGCCTAATTATTCCTTATATCGATTTATTATTTCTGCAGTGGCTTTCTCACCGCTCTCTCTTACGCGCTATACATCTATAAAAATAGAGGGATTTATTACCGTTCATGACTTTATTTTCCTTTGTTGGGCGCATCAGGTATCAAAAAATCTCGTTTCATTTGTTTATTTCCTTTGTGCTGTCACATTTTGCGAGTATCTATGAAGTATCACTGCATCGAACATCAGACTGCTATGGAGTGGGACATTTTTATCTATTTAATCACGCTTTTTCTATTATTGTTTCATTTACTCGCCTTGCATATCACATTGCTCTCGTGTTATTTATTGCCTTTCTTACTGCTTGACTTGGAAGATACCAATGGCTGTTCGCCTCGACTGACTGGACTTGTTCTGGGTTATCATACAGTGAAAAAAAAAAAAAAAAAAAAGAAAAGAAAAGAAATACGGGCGTGGCTGGGAGTTGGGAGTTGGGAGTTGGAAGTTTGCATTGATGGCAATGGGTTGAACATCCATTCTTTACGCTTCGTTCTTTGTCTTGATATGCTTTGTTCTCTGACTTGCATTCGATATCGCATTTATGCTTATGGATATGTTGGGTCTTGGCAAAGAAATATACATACACCGGTATGACGGCTGTGCTATGACTATGGCCATGTTACTATGTACGGACTTGGCATTCGGAATTATATACGGATAGATGGTTTGATACTTATTCAGGGCACGATATCGTGCGGAGTAATACTGGTACTTTGGGAACCCTGGATGATCCCACCTAGTTTCTTGTACTCCGTAACTAGCCCTAATTTCCACATGACGTATTCAGCATGTTTTGAAGTCAAGACTTCCCCTTGTAATCGCTTTGATAGATCTACCATGCAAAGCATGTATTTCAAGTAGAGGTAAAAACGAGTAGAGGGATGGAGATGAAACATATGTCACCAGCAGTCTTTCTGTTCTAGCACTAGGCAAAGTAGATCAGACCCTGCACAAAAGCACCAGATAAACAAGCGGGACGGATGTAGTTACATCTATTATCCATGAGAATATTACATAGCGATGGCTGAACTGCTGCCTGGTTGTTTGTATACTTGAAAAGTGGCCCCTTCATGATGGAAACAAGAATGCAAAGAATATCAATTTTACCGGTTATACTACGATCTACTTACTCCGCAGCAGTCGCCGTTCCTGAGATCAGTGACTCCGAACGAGTCATCTGGGGCCGCTGGATAGGCTCTCCATTCACCTCCAGTCCTCTCGCGACAAGATCCGTGAAATCGACACACACCTCCGTCAGAACCTCGGCCTGTTCGTGCACAATATCAATACACTTCTGCCACACAGTTGTGCCCCTTTGGACGCTGCTGAGTTGGCGGGTGAGGAGTTCGTTGAAGCCATCGAGGTGCTCTTTGGCCCACTTGATACAGGCGCTCGTCATCACGGACGGGAAACATTGTTGGTAAATGCTAATGGTGTTCTTAATGAGACTGAAATAGACGAAGGAGATTTGAAATATGTAGAGAGGAAGATCTCCTTCAAATATGCAGGAACTAGTCGTATATAGTTAGCGCGTTCTGTCAATTGGGCTCAACGGGCGATTCATGAAACGTACCGGATCCGCTTGGTAATGACGTCGGACCGAGCCTTCAGGTAAGCCTCTCGGGCTTGATCCTCAAATTCCAGCCGGGTTAGCCAAGTGACCTTGGTCTTCGTCGTCAGCGGAAACGCGTGAGTGTCAACCAAGGATCGCGATAGAACTCCCGCCAATTTTGCTGCTCTTTCATCGACCTTGCCGTTGATCACGTCCTGCGCAATCGTATTACCCTTCAAGCCCTTCGCCAGCTTCCGCAGCCGCTCAATAGTCGAAACAGACTCCTCGAACCGTTGGAGCGCAATGTCGATATCGAGTTCGTCGACCTGACCTTCAACCCAGCGAAGGTTCTGCTGCTTCCCATCAACGTCGATACGCAGTTCTGGTTTTTCGCGAGGGTTGTCTGAAATGCCGTCGAAGAGCTCCGGTTTGAGAGAATTGTAGGAAGAATGCCTCACACCCAAGTATCCAAGTGTATCGTTGGATTTGCTGGCTGCTTCCGTCTCAGACCGCAACGTTCGTCGGAGATCGTCGACCGCTTTTCGAAAGGTCGCCAGCAGTTCGTTCTTCGCGGGACTGTTCCTTTTATCATGCCGATAGGTAAATGGCTTGGACCCCACGCGGATAACAACAGCACTCGAGATTCCACGGTCTTCGGCGTCATCGCGAGTCGGCCCGGCGCCCATGTTGGCCCCAAGGTCTATCATGTCGATATCCTGCAGAGGCCAGCACTCTTCCGCCACAAGCTTGGTAGGAACAGGGCCCCGATGGTTGCTCTGGTCTACTCGCTTGCGCTTCTTCACTGCCACCATCAAATGATCGTTCAAAAGCACAATGTGAACCGGCCTTCTTGGTTTCCACGTCGCTGAATCAAGCTCGACCCAATTGCCCGTCTCAATCACGATGTGCCTGCCCGGGACGGCAGGGAGAAATTTTTGGGATCCCTCCACCGTCTTCCACAACGTTTGCAGCTGGACAGTCCACATGCTCTCCAAGTTGGCCACTGAACTGCGATTGGCATTCCGCTTGGGTAAACGCTCGTCGGTCGTAGGAGACATCGGATTCGGGGTATTTCCAACGGTCGTCTGTCCCAGTGCGGCTGTGAGGTCGGCCATCAACGTACGGAGCGTCCGCATTTCGCCTTTGAGCTTCTCTGCTTCCTTGCTGATTTTGATGAACTGCGTTCGGTTTTGGTATACATTCTGCTGTAGATCGGTCGACGTCCGGTTCTTCACCTTGCGAAGACTACTCTGATACTCTCGAATTTCGTCTTCCGATGCATTTGCGAGGATATTGGCGACATCTATGTAGAAGAATATCCCATTAGCTTCCGCCTAACATCATCGAATACATTGACACTGTAGGCAGGGGTATACCTACATCGATCAACGGGCAAGCTGGGGTCCCGTAACGCATTCAAGTCGACTTCTGGAGGACCAGATTGGTTGGGAGACGGCCGCTTGCTTGTGGCAGGCGGCGCCAACCCGCCATACTTAGCTGCCCCCGGAGGTAAGCCGGGAACCGGAGGGGCAGACGCATCGAAGTCCGGGACTTGGTTGAACCTAGTCGAATACCGCCGCTTCACTAGATCGGACGTCGCCTCGCTCTGGGGCGCTCGTTCCTTTGAAGGCGCTGATGCTGCACCATTCCCCGGACCATTCTCGGGGTTCCGATTGTTGGCAGGGGCAGGATCCGCGATGGGCTTTGGAGCACTGATCTGAGGACGGGGACGGCGGGACTTGCTTCGAAGGGTCAAACCACGGCCTTCCATGGCGAATGCAGACACACCGGAAGTAGGTTGGAACCCGTGGCAGATGGATTGGGGTGCGACGAGTGTTGTTGGTATGAAGATGAAGTCCAAATGGACACCGTCGCGGAGGGCGCTCAAGCGGGACAGAAACCCCGAGCCGGAACATCGTTCGGCCGCCGTTTCAAAATTATGACCGCCGCTTAGACGGACTCCAGCTTCACTTTTGCCATATCAGTCTGCCACCAGGAAATTTCCTTCGGCCCTTCCGCTGTCTACAGTTTTACTTGAGGTTTACTCGATTCCTCAATTTCTCTTCCTTCTACGGATTCTTTTTTCGCTTTGGTTTCATCATGAAGACATCGACATTGGTGGCTGCCTCCGCCGGCACAGTTTTGACTGGCCTTCTGGGTAAGAGCCAAGGAATTTGAGGGGCCCTAGTCCGTGTACAGGGAACAATGCTAACTTATACCGGGTTTCTTTTGACTCTTGGGATGATTATAGCCTATGCCGTTTATTTTGATCACAAGCGACAAACCGACCCGGAATTCCGGAAAACGTTGAAGAAAAACAACCGTCGGATGGCTCGAGCTGTGAAGGAAGAGGTAGAGGCTCAGGGAGCGGCACAACGGGAAGCAATCACCAAAGCGGTCCAGCAGGCTAAGGACGAGGGATTCCCGAGTGATTTAGAGGAGAAGGAGGCCTACTTCATGGGCCAAGTGGCGCGGGGAGAGTCTCTGTGCTCCGAAGGTATGTGTTGTCCGAGTTCCCCCCACTATTGGGAATAAAAGCGCGAAAAAAAGGATTGGTGATTCACACGCATGCCTAGGTTCAGACAACGTCGAGGCGGCTCTGTGCTTCTACAAGGCGCTCAAGGTCTACCCCCAGCCCAAGGACTTGATCTCGATATATGACAAGACCGTCCCCAAGGAGGTGTTGGAGATCTTGGCGGAGATGGTGGCCCTGGATGCCGGCTTGAAGTTGGGCGGCTCGTTCACTGGTGGTGAGAGTGCCAGCGCTGAGAGCACCGCGGGGGTGGAGTAAATGCACCCTTCGCAGTTAGCTCCCGGACATTGACATGCCCTTCCGCCCCTTGTTCTCTCCCGCTCCTACGTCCTGTTCCCCCCGCCCCCTTTGTCCGCTAGCCATCTGGGGGTGACAATGCCGGATTTCGCGTGCTTCTGGTCCGACGCGGGGCCGTAAAGCATTGGTTTTGTTGTCTACCGGATGTCCCTTCTTACCTTCTCATTTTCAAACAACCGATATTCACCTCGTCGTCACTTTTTTCTATCGCCATCTCCACACTATCTGCGTACTTTTCTTCCTTCCTGTATATTTGCATCGCGTCTTGGTCATTGGCGTGGGCGAATGATTGTCGTCGGCGCCGGTGGCTTGGACCTTTTCGTCGCGTTCATTTTCTTCTCTTGTTCCGAGCCTGGATGGGGCTTATGGGGATTTTCTCCGGGTTATGACTCTGCACTGGCGCCGGTTAGTGGTCCTGTTTTCTTCCGCGTGTGTTTGTTGATTCAGAACCATTTCACCAACAGGATGATGGGCTCTGACTGTATTTTAGAGAAATGGAAAATGGGAAAGAGTATAATCGAATTGACTGAATGAACGAGTTCCTTTGTTAGCCATTTGTTTACGGACATTGTTACATAGCCTATCAAGCTCACCCTATCGGAGCATTCCGACTGAAATCATTTGGCATGACAGCATTCTGGATGCCATGTTGAAACTCTGCGCGGTTGACGGGGCCAATCAATCAATCAATAAATATAAATTCATGCTTCTCCTTCTGTTTGGAAATCATCACATCTCTGCCTTCGACCAAACCCTTAATATTGACTGCTGGACAGCTCCTGGGCGTTTGTATACATCTTTGTTTACCTTGCTTGTTTCAATATTCCCAGCCACAGCTTGCCTTCCGCGTTTCGCCTTGCCTTCTTGCGATCTTTATTTATTTATTCGCGTTGTTTACACCACTGAACACTTTTCACGAACACAACCATGCTACCGGTACGTGTATACAGCCACCTACCTCGGGCTGGACAAGTCCAACTGACAAGGAGCAGACATATGCCCATGTATTGACCACTGTCTGCGCTCTGGCGTCCACTGCTGCAGCAGTGACCCCCATCAAAGCCGATGGAAAGGACTTCGTCGATAGCAAAACCGGAGATCGATTCCAGATTATTGGCGTTGAGTATGCACTCCTATTCCAGATGGATTGGTTAGATATGGGACATATCAATTGTGGCTGACTGAACTTGCAGTTATCAACCCGGGGATACAGGAGGTTTCTCGGCCAAGAAGGATCCCCTGAGCGATCCAAAAACCTGTCTCCGAGATGCAGCTCTCATGCAGCGCTTGGGTGTATGTCCCATCTATATACCCTGAAGGCGTTGAGGGACCATACTGACAGCGGCAGGTGAACACTATCCGAGTCTATAATCTTTCGCCAAAGCTCAACCACGACGAATGTGCGTCCATCTTCAATGCTGCCGGAATATACATGATTCTGGACGTGAACTCGCCTCTGGAGGGCGATAGCCTGGACCGAACGGGCCCTGAGAGCAGCTACAACGCAGAATACTTTAAGCAGGTCTTTGGAGTCATTGAGGGATTTAAGGATTATCCTAATACTCTCGCGTTCTTCTCTGGTAACGAGGTCATCAATGAGCAGAGTTCGAAGAATGTCCCTGCTTATATTAGGGTATGTCGGTCCCAGTCACTTAGTCTTCACCCGGGATACTCGAGAAGCACAAACTGACATGCACAGGCTGTCCAACGCGACATGAAAGACTACATCGCCAAAAATGCCAAACGCAGTATCCCTGTCGGATACTCCGCGGCAGACGTTCGCCAGATCCTCATGGACACGGTAAACTACTTCCAATGTGAGATCAAGGAGTCGCCCAACTCGCGCGCCGACTTTTTCGGCTTGAACTCCTACTCCTGGTGCGGCGACTCGGACTTCCACGCTAGCGGCTATGATGTCCTCACCGAGCACTTTACCAATGCTACTCTGCCTGTGTTCTTCTCCGAGTACGGATGCAATGCCGTCGAGCCGCGGTACTTCTCTGAGGTCGACGCACTGTACAGTGAGAAGATGTCTCAGGCGTTTTCGGGTGGTCTGGTGTATGAGTACACGCAGGAGCAGAACGATTTCGGACTCGTCAAGATCAAGGATAATGGTGATGCGACTCTGATGCCGGATTTTGAGAACCTACGCAAGGCGTTTGGGAAACTCGATATGGACCGTATCCGCACATCCAAGAAGTCGCAGGTTTCCGCAGAGCCTGTTGAGTGTTCGCCCGATCTCATCCAGAGCGACGATTTCCTCAAGTCGTTTGATATCCCCGAAAGACCCGGTGATGTCCAGGCCATGATCGAGCACGGCTGTGATGATGCCAAGACCGGCAAGTTGGTCGACGTCAAGAAGACTGATCTCCCTTGGGCCGTGCTTGACCACAATGGCCGCGAGGTTAAAGATATCAAGTTTCACCATGTCACGGAGGAAGCGTCGAACAAGCCTGACGCGGATGCTTCGGCTGCTGGCGATGACGACGATAACAAACCCAAGGATGACAAGGATCAGGGCAAGGACGACAAGGATCAGAGCAAGGACGACAAGGAGCAACATAAGGATGACAAAGACGATGGCGACAACAAGAGCCACAGCGCCAAAGACAGCGATAACACCGACAAGAACGACAAGGATAACGATGAAGATGATGACGACAAGCACACCAATGATGACAAGCAGCACAGTGAGAACAACAAGGAAGATGGAGATGAGAAGAAGGACGACAATAACACTGCTTCCGAGTCTCCCATCGACCACTCCGACACTAAGCCTGAGTATTACGCCGCCAACTCGTCTGCCGACAAGACGTCGACCTCCATGTCTCTTGGTCTGCTGAGCGGTGCGCTGGCTGTGGGAATGCTTGTGCTGTGATATGTTTATTTTGCTTGGATCCTGTGTTTGTAGTAGTCATCATGTATTGTAGCGTATTCTTAACATTGTGTGGCGTTGTATTATTGTTGCTGGTCATGTATTCTAGACCTGAGGATTTCATGGATATATAGTTCGGTAATGTATAACACCAAATGAGTTCAATGCTGTTGAGAGCAAGCTTGGTCTTCCTGTAAGATATATATCACGGCACTTGGCTATACGGAGCAGCCAAGGCAGGAGATTCAGAATAAATTAAAGGCAGATGACTTCCAAAATAAGACAATGGATAAACACACGAGACAATAAATAAACAATTAAGTGAATAATCAACAAACACAACGGCGATTAGAGACAAACATGTCTACGAATCTCTACCCTTCCCCTTAGGGTTATTATTCTTATTGGGCGACTTTCCCGACGGACAAAGCGCAGGAAACTCTTCCCCTTCAGTGGTTCCTTCGTGAGGTTGATTCTCCGCAAGACTCAGCTGCAGTGCAAACTCGAGATCGTCAATCTCCTGCTGATGGCTGCTCTCTGCCGCCGGAGTTTCAGAGTGCGAATAGTCGCTTTGGCTGGAATATGAATCCAATGTTTGTTCAAACGGTGTGAAGGCACCCGTATCTAGCGATGAAGAGGCTTGCTCATCAAGAAGACTCAGACGGATGGCTTCCGCGATCTCAGGGTCATCGTCTTGACCAACACTATCCTGGTACGGAGATGACGACGATGAGGGTTCGTTGGATCGGAACGAATCGTCATTAGGCCCAATGGTACTGGGGGAAGTGCTGACAATGGATTGTTCGACGCTCTCGCCTCGTTTTGAGGCATCGCTTGTGTAAGCCTCCTGGCTTAGTAGTTGTGCATAAGCGATGACCTCTTCCTCGCTCGCGTCTGGACCCAACAAATCGACACCAAACCGCTTGGTGAGATGCGCTTTTTCTTTGCGATCAGCCACCTTTTGACGCTCCATCTCAACCTTCTCGTCTTCAATATAGTCCTGGATGGCACCACGGCCGCTATTATTGAACCGCTGTCCTTCAGCAGATGGGTTTCCACGCTGGCCACGACGCCATCGACGTTTACTAGTTTTGTATTGATCAGCAGCAGACGAGCTATAGGCCCAATAGCGTAGATGGGTTCCTAGAGCAATCATGCCCCTCAGAACGGTAGGGTCGGGATCAAGACAGATTGCACCTGTAGCAAAGAAATTGTTCCCAACCCCATGAATAGAGGCTTCTGCTTGAACCAGCCGACGACGAGCACGGGAGGAGAAGCGAGAGTTCATTGTACGAATGGGACCAGCTGACGACGCGAGAGGATCCCAAGCTTGCACGAGGCCGTCGTTTCCCCCGTGCACCAAGTAAAGCGACGTCAGGGCAACACAGGATACCTGGGGAGAATCTGTCTGGATAATGCGGAGAGGGGAAACATTGTTGATAACCTCAGAGTTTCTCGCCGTGGGTGCCCGAATGTCCCACACAAACACCAGTCCCGTATCCGTTCCAACGGCAACATATCGCGCTCGCTGGCCAGGGATCTCGGATCCTGAAGACGATTCTTCCATGTGTGGTAGCGGAGAAGACACTGAAGAGGAGGCCGTTGAGCTGCCTGGCATTGCCAAAAGAGAATCTTCCTCCCAGGTCAGCACAGCATAGGCAGACAGATCCAAAGCGCTGGTAGTGATCTGCACGGAGTTGCGATCACCAAAGTTGAACTCAGAGATAAACCACTCGGTGCCCTTAGAAGAACAGACTGATCCACCGAGACGGGTAGACGACCTAGACGGCGGCAGACTCTGGGAATCATCAGAAGACGGCAATGGATCCTTAACGGGACCCCCAAAGATTGAAGAGGCAGGCATAGCGACAGCGTTAGAGCGATTAAGGTCAAGGCTCAAGGGGTGCATTTCTGTCTTCAACGCCTTTCGTGTGAATCGACGAATCGAAGCCTTTTCATCTTCGCTTAGCCCGCGCGAGATGACCATTATTGACTCTCCAGCCCCGTTACCATCATCCCCACCAAAATCGACCTTCAAGTCACGTCTCATATCCCAGCCTTCGCAGACCTTACGGAAATGCTTGGGTTTCAAGGCCATATACTGCTCAATTTCCTTCGTCTCTGCCGCGATTTGATTCGCGTCGAGATTCATCGAGTCCGAAGAAGATCGAGGGCTATAACTGCCATCAACAAGCTCACGGCTGAACGGATCGGGTCTGGCAGTTCGCCTGCTGAGTTCAGCTAGCTCCCAGCGAACAGTTCTTCCAGCTCTCCAGGCCAACTGGTCAACCTCCTCGGCGCTAGCCTTGGGGGCAACATCTAGGCGGCGCGGAAAATCAGTGAGATAGAAGACTTCTCCCAGGGCATTGAGCGCAACAGCCCATATCCGGCGACGATCATAACGCTGGGGTGAATAGTTGTCATCGACCGAAATGGCGATAATGGGGACTCCGGGGCAAAGAACCCATTTCGCAGTTATCTGACCTCGTTCGAATCGTGTCTCGTACAACGGATTCGGACCCAAAGAATACGCAGTCAAAACACCCGCAGAGGAGCCAGACATCATGCCGATAGAGCCTCGAGTCATCCTTAGTATCTGGGAGGACTTGGCGATCCAGACAGACGAAACTGAAGTCGTGATCGCGCTCAGAGAGGGAATGCCCAAACGCGGTTGTGAGCTGGATTCCGTGAGTCCCAGGAACCGACCACGCAGTTCCGTCGACGAGATAAAATAGCTGCGGCCTTGTGGGCAGCCTTCACCGTATATCATCCCATAAGGCTGGCTGACATCCATACGATTTGGCAAGCCGACCATGTTGCCGGACCCAAGACCATATTCATGCTCACCGGCGTAGAGATCTGCAAAATGACGAAAGAATTGGTGGTCAGAGAGACCCCATGTTCCGACCTTGACAGTTGAAGGGTCGCTGGCGGACGCAATACCTTGTTCTGCGGCGCCATGGACGAACAAGGGCTGCTGCTTCGTAGCGCCCGTCGAAAAAGACCCGGCAATATGACTGACGGGGAATAACAGTTGTGAGGTGTATGTCACAACAGCGCTACTGTTGCGCACATTGGCCGATCGTACTGTGCCATGTTTCTTCGAAGGCTCGAACTGCGCCGGCTTGCCCCTGGCCAACGAGCGCAACAGTCGCGTTCGCAATATGTACTCGCTTCGCCAGGACGCCAGCGCAGTTAAACGAGAAAAGAACCGTTTATCCGACACGAATTTGTCCGCTCGGTCAGAGGCACCAGCATGACTACTAATCTCATCATTGCGCGGCCCGGGGAAGTAGCGGGAGAATGCGATTCGCCAAGCGTGTGGCGTAGTAACCAAACTATGAAAGCGACGAGAAACCAGTGCGAAGGAGGACAGCGAGGGAGGAGGCAGATGGGATAAGATGTGCGTCAAGACCTCTAATAAACCAAGTTGTTAGAAGATCTATGCTACTGGACAGTAAACAAACGGATGACTCATTGTACCATTAGGGATAGCCTCGAATGGCACCGTACATTGACGGGACGAAGCCACCGCATTGAAACCAAGCTCCGCATGCTGCAACGATGACAATGAAGAGGCCGACCCATTCAGGGGCGAATCTCTCTCATCCTGTGCTGTGCCAGGAACGACTTCTCCGCGGTCTCCGGCCACCCCACGGAGGAGAGAGCCAGAGACCCGGTGGTCATCGCCACAGAAGTCATGTCCATGCTGGGTAGAGTCGAGGGGTTCTGCGGGGTGTGAATCGACAAAAGACGAGCGTTGAGATACGGCAGTAGGCTCTGGTTGCATAAAAAGGTCTCGCGGAGGAACGGGGCGAAGAAGGCGACTGAACCAGCACAGGAATCTGGGTCAGTCAAAGTGAGGGCAAAGAGAGACGGTCCAGACCGGAATAACTCGAGGATGATAACTAGCAATGCGTTGATACCCTAGTCGGAAGAATAAAATGAAGACGGTGCTGTAGAGACGGTGGCCAAAAGCAGTCGAGGAGGTCGAAGGAAGAAGACGGATGGAGGGGAAGAACTCGCGCGTATCACGTGACCACAAACGCGCGCCAAGGAGACAAGAAAAAGAGGAAAGAGGACGATGGTTTGACGACAACCACCAACAGCACAGAGATGGACAGGGGGAGACAAAGAGATGAGCTGATGTGTCTTGTACAAGTATATTGTGTCTGTGCACTGCTCTCAGACCATATCCCGGCGTGTCAGCCAACTTGATCTCCATTACTAGTACTGGACTCAGCACTTGGGCATTAGAAAAATGCCAGGAGTCAACGGTAAGTCCTGTTATAATATATCTGGATGATATCTCGATAGCCTAACGCGTGCAGACGCGGAGACAATCCGCATCCTCATTTCCACTGACAACCATGTCGGCTACAATGAACGAGATCCCATCCGAGGAGATGACAGCTGGAAGAGCTTCCACGAGGTGATGTGTATGGCCAAAGAGCAGGACGTGGATATGGTACTCCTGGCAGGGGATCTGTTCCACGAAAACAAGCCATCCCGGAAGTCCATGTACCAAGTAATGCGGTCCATCCGGATGAATTGTCTGGGCGATAAGCCTTGTGAGTTGGAGATGATCAGTGACGCGAGTGAGAATTTCCAAGGCGCGTTCAACCATGTGAACTACGAAGATTTGGATATCAATGTGGCCATCCCCATTTTCTCCATCCATGGGAACCACGATGACCCCTCGGGGGAAGGCCATCTGGCGGCATTGGATCTACTACAAGTATCGGGATTGATCAACTACTACGGACGAACTCCAGAGTCGGATAATATCCAGATCAAGCCGGTCTTGTTGCAGAAAGGACGCACCAAACTGGCGCTGTACGGCATGAGTAACGTCCGTGATGAACGGCTCTTCAGGACTTTTCGTGACGGCAAAGTCAAGTTCTATCAGCCTTCGATTCAAAAAAACGACTGGTTTAACCTGATGTCCGTCCATCAGAACCACCACGCGTACACAGAAACTAGCTACCTCCCAGAGAATTTTCTTCCCGAATTTCTCGACCTTGTCATCTGGGGCCACGAGCACGAGTGTCTAATCGACCCGCGCCTTAACCCTGAAACGAACTTTCATGTCATGCAACCAGGGTCCTCGGTCGCGACATCTTTGTGTCCGGGTGAAGCCGTGTCAAAGCATGTTTCAATCCTCAGCGTCACTGGTCGTGACTTTAAATGCGAGCCAATCCGTCTGCAGTCAGTCCGACCATTTGCGATGCGAGAAATTGTCCTTTCAGAAGAAAAGGGGGCCCAGAAACTGGCCCGAAAAGAGAACAACCGGACAGAACTAACACGTTTTCTCATGGCCATCGTGGAGGAGTTGATTGAAGAAGCCAGGGCCGACTGGCTCCAGGGACAGGATGACGCAGAAGACCAAGAGGTCCCACTGCCGCTTGTGAGATTGCGCGTGGAAGTGTCAACCCCAGAAGGTGGTAGCTATGACTGCGAAAACCCACAGCGTTTTTCAAATCGTTTTGTCGGGCGGGTCGCGAATGTCAACGATGTAGTGCAATTCTATCGCAAGAAGAAAAACACCACGTCCCGGAAGCAAGACGACGTTGTTGACGAGACTGCTGTCTCCGATTTGGCGACATTGGATACGGTCAAGGTGGAACAGTTAGTGCGCGACTTCCTCTCTGCTCAGTCACTGAGCATCTTGCCGCAAAATTCATTTGGAGACGCCGTCTCCCAGTTCATCGACAAGGATGATAAGCATGCGATGGAGATGTTCGTCAACGAATCCCTCGACAGTCAGATGAAACATTTACTATCTCTTGATCGGGGTGATGACGTGGATGACGAAGAAAATCTTCAAAGCTCTCTGCAAAATGCGATGGAAAAATATCGTACCCAGATGGAGGACATGTTCTCGAGAGGTGTTAGGAAGAGGACTCGAGGCAAGAAACGTTTCAAACCTAAGCCAGATGGCTGGGACACAGAATTCGACGGCGCCTGGGAGGACCAGCCCGGAGCTTTGATTCATTCGGATAACGAAGGTGGTGATCCCAACGAGGACGAGGCTGCGGAGGACGGCACAGAGCCAGCTGCACCCCGAACCACCGCGACGAGAGGCCGTGGCAGGGGACGAGGCGGCAGAGGAGCTACCGCGACGGCCAGTTCTCGCAAGACCGCCAGCAGCGCAGCGACAAGGGGAAGCGCCTCCACCTCGGCCGGAAAGGGTCGAAGGCGAAAAGCTGTTTTTGATGACGACGAGGAAGAGGAAGACGACGTTATAATGATAGACGATGACGGCGACGATGCCGCACCAGACACTGGCCAGGGCCTTTCCGATATTGATGAAGACGACGACTCTCAGGCACTATTCGTCAAGCAGCCGAATACGACAAAGAGTAGGGCAGGAACAGCTAGTCGTAAAGCATCCGCTCCGGCAGTTTCTACTACAAGTGGCCAACGTCGAGGCGGACGAAGGACAGCCTCTCCGGCGCCTTCATCAATCACATTAAGAGGAACCGGCGCAGTATCATCTACTACACGTCGGACTGCACGTGGCAAGCAGTCAACTCAGTCAACATTGAACTTCGCAGGTTCGCAAGCCAGTGGACCAAGAGCGAGGTCGACCCGGACAACGAGGGGTACAAGTGTGCTGAGTGAGGATATTGAAGATGACGATGACGATGATGCTTTCGAGGCAATGCCTAGTTCCACTCGACGGAGGTAGCGATAATAGTCACAACATTTTATGATGATTCGCATTGATGGCGTTATTGATAGACATAAATAAATGTTTTATGTTCTACTGGATACCTTATACCAGAGAACGGGATGGTCGTGTAGCTGCATCCGCCACCATAGAATAATTCCATGGTAGCTCGCTGTGTAGTTTCTCTAACCAAGGTACCGGTACTTCTACTTTCAGCCAGGAGACCGTCAGATGAGTATGGAGCAATATGCATGAATTTTGGACGTACCGGATCTATGGTCAATGAACACAAGTGAGGCTTCGTCCACGACCTAGGGCTATTCTAGTAGTCAGTATAGGCCAGCCTTGAAGCCTGCCGGTGGGTTGGAATCGATAAGTCGTGTTGCGAGGGAGATATGCCAGTCGTGGCCTGAATGGGCAGTATGTATGTACTCAATTTGCAGGACATACGGCTGGAGAATTTGGATTGCAGTCATTGAAAAGGCTAATAGTAGAGAACATTCATTCCATTACAAATAACCACCACGGCCAATGCCCCGAATTAAGTTCCCTTATCAAGGTCTTCCAATTGAGCCCTAAGCTCCTCCGGCCCCCCAGTATTGGGCATCCGGGCCAATTTCTTCGAGAGACGAACTGTCTTAAGTACGGAAATATCTTGCTGGAAGAAATCCTCGAGTTTCTCCAGAGTCATCCCCATGGTCTCGGGGTAGAAAAAGTACACCGTTGCGGTGAACGCGAAACACAGCGCCATGTAGACGAAATAGTAGCGGTAGCCGATGCTATTTAGTGCGAATGGAGTGATCATTTGGACAAGGAAGTTCCTGGACTTGTTAGCACTGGAGAGTATCGGTATACAGGCCAGAGGGGGGCAGCATACCAAAGCCAGTGTTGGAATGTGGAAATTGAAGTCATGCTCATGCGAAGACGGGTGGGGACGACTTCAGTAGTGTACAAATAAGTCGGCCCTAGGAACCCGATCGGAAAGCAGATGCTGTAGAAGAACGAGAAGAAGACACTTCCGATGGCCGCCCCTTGGTTGGTACTTGCGTATCGCACCGTCACACCCAGGGCCAACATGCCGATGGTGGTTCCGACTCCGGCAATCAGGAACGACAAGCGACGACCAAGATGATCAATGGTGAAGAAGGGGAAGAATGAAGCGATGAATTTCGCCGTCAGGACGCACGACGCTAGAATGCGCGAGAGATCGCTGGACAGTTGGAGATCCTGTTTGAAGATTGTGGTTGCGTATGTGGTGATGACCGAAGTGCCGGTCATTTGCATCCAGAACTGGATTCCGAGGATCAACAAGAACCGGTAGAAATACTTGCCGTCCTTCATCGAGAAGATGTCCTTGACTGACGCTGTGCTCTGTGCTGTCTCTGCCAGCGAAACCTCGATGCTTGCCAACTCCTCCTTGACCTCTTCGCTGTCAATATCGGCATCTTTGATCAGGGACATTTCTTGCGCGGCTTTCGACCGGTTCCCGACTCGGAGGAGCCATCGCGGTGACTCAGGGAAGGCAAAAATCGATAGGAGAGGCGCGATCGCGATGGCGCTGGGAATAGCTTGCGAAACGCGCCATCCCGCTTGCTGTTCCTGGATATGCGACAGACCATAGTTTACCCAGTTGCTGATCATATACCCGGCTGAGACGGAGATACCATCCACGACAACATGTTGGCCCCGATTGACGGCGCGAGAACACTCCGACTGCCAGATGGGAACGGCGGTGGCAATGATCCCCATTCCGATACCCGACACAATACGACCGACGAATAACTGGGGCAGTTGAAAAGCCGTGCTGGAAAGAACGCCGCCAATGAAGATGAGAAGGGTACCGAGGAAAATGGACACGCGACGGCTCAGTAGGTCTCCGCTGAGGAAACAATATAGCGACCCCAAGGCCGCCCCGAGCGTGGCGCAAGCGACATAGACACCTTCAATCAAGGAGTCCCCGAGTTCGGGGAACACGCGCGTGAAATTTTCAAACGAGGTGAGACTCCCGACGCCGACTTGGATGTAGCCGTACAGGGTAAAGTTGGGGATGACAATGAGGAGCGCTTGGGCGAACCGGAGTAGGCGACCTCGTAACATGGTGGGCGTACTGAAAGCGGGTTGTGGAAGAGGTGTAGGAGCAGTATAACCATGCTCCCGATGACAGCAAAATTCCAGCTGCAGCTCCACCGAGAACCCCGGTGGGAGAAATCGGAATTGGAGGTGCTATCTATGATTTAATCTGAAGCTAAATCAGGTTATCATCCGGCAGGCTTGTTTTCCAGTGGCTCCCCAGGGGAATAACCAGCCGATCGAGATCCACTGCGCTGGAAATGGCTGGCTGACAGCGAGGACGACGTCCCACGAATTATGCGGATATTCCTGTGCGCCGGACTAGAGATATGGCAATAATGCCGCCCTTGCGCTTTCCTGTGATCACCTTGTTAGACCAGCTCACTTAGCGAGAGAACACAGACGGAGTACTCTGTTTATGCGCACTCGGACTTCGAGCGAACAGCCGAGACTTTAGCATACGGATTAAGTGGACCGAATGAGATTGGACCATTTAATCATGACCCAAGCTTGTGGCCCAGTATTTAACCTTATTCCCGGCGGGTCAACCAAGAACCCCCTGGGAACACGTATCTTCGATCTCGGCGCCCTCGAATTCTATTGGTTTGCTTGCTCCCCGGAAAAGACAGATGTATGGATAATGAATTGTGGAACTTCACTGAAATTGTGGCAATTCTGGACTGTCGAATCATACTTTAGAGTAGAATATGGGCATATCAGGATCTCGCCTTGGGATCTGAATTAGCATTCATGTCTGTGCAGTGCCCTGGATTCCATGCCAGGGGAACAAAACAAAAGAGGCAGATATATAGCATGCGATGCGAACGTGTCACTTGGACTTAATCAATAGCCATTCTGGTTGTGTTCCCAATTTCTTTCCTGCAGCGCCGGCATGTCTTTTCTAAAGGCGCAAATGAACGGCAACCAGATGACAGAATGGCGGTGCGCGAATGCGCAAGAAATATCTTAGCTATCTCTCTGCTGTAGAACCGCCTCGGATATGCAAAAGGAATCCAACAGGCATATGGTCGATTATGTATAGCATGGTCACGCCCGTCAATATTCCATTCCAAACGATATAGTTTTGTGTATTTGTCAATTGCCCAATATCCGGTGCCTGTTTCCAGAGCTCCAGCGGGGCCGCTTTTCTTTCATTCTAAGCTGGCCAGGTTAGATCCTGGCGGGGACATTCCTGTATGGCACGGCGCTAGAGCCAGATTCGATTGAACACAGGTGGTTCGCTTTGGCGATACACCAATGGCACGTTTTGATATGACTTTCGTGGCTGGGAGGAGCTCAATTGGTAGACGTAAAGATAGACATGGCTAATATTCTGATAAGAGTTGCGTTGTAATCGTATGTGCTTGAACCTATGGATAGGGCATATAAATGTGCAACCAGTTAAATAAATTCAGTCTTCTTGTGGTATACAACTTATGTCGATTCCAAACGGTGTCTGGTAACATACCATTACTCCAATGCAATGGTCAAAGGCTATATTCATAGGGCAAACAACTGCATTATCCTGATCAACTAACACATCAATTGTAACATTCATGTCATCTAATTTCACCATGAAATGCTCTCAGTGACCTTTGTTTTTGGGTCCATTGTAGTGCATGTGTACATAGAAGAGAACCTTGCCACTGTAGCTATACTCTTCACAGGGAATCATGATACTGAGTGAATTTGGCTTGTAAGTGGAATGATGATGAATTGCAACTGACTTGGGTTGATTTGGTAACCTGTGAATGATTTTATTGTTAACTACACTGAACTACCTCACATATCTTGAAAGATGGGATATTCACCATCTTAAACTTCCAGACTGTGGACTGTGGGCCTAGTGAAAACAGTATAGCCATGCCAACATCCCATTGGATGTCTCAAAGCTGTGCCAGTTAGCCTGTTGCAGGTACAGGGACTGGCAGGTGGCCATTATGAGGTCCACTTACATCCAGTCGAGGCCTATGGGTCCTTGCGGCAGGTTCTTCGTCTGTCAGGCAAGATGTAGTGGAATCTGAGGAGATGGTGCAGTTGTCTGAGTGGATTCATACCATGCAGCAAATTTAATATCTCTTTGCGTGGAAGACGCCTGAGAGGAGTCAGCGAAATGTACCTTGAATTAGGGCTATTATACTACGCAGTAGAGCCACCATACTGGGCTTATTACACTTAGGCCTCATGCTCTGTAAATTCAATGCTGCAGAGATTCTACAGTTTGTAATTCAAGCCCTAATTGCTATTCTAGATTTTCATGAAAAAGGCCTACTGTGGCCAGGCTAGCCAAATCTATATTGTGGGTGTGTATCATCTCTTTGTTTGCTGCTCTGCAAGCATTCAATGCCCTAATAAACAGCTTCACTTTTTGATATTCAATGCCAGTGAATATAGGTCCTATGATAAATTTCTGCTGGAAGTGAGATATAAATCCCATCTTTCTCTTAGTTCATTTCTCTTCATACCCTCCATTGTTCTCGTACTTCTTGTTCATCGATCATTCCTCACTTCTTAATCTTTGAATGTTCCTCAAGCACTCAAATAACCACTCCATTGACTTCTTCAAAATGCGCCTCAAAGCTGCTGCGACTGCGCTTCTGGCTTTGGCCATTAATGTCATTGCGGCCCCTGCCGCTGTCGAGACTAGCGACACCTCGCTCGACGTTCATCTGAGCCAGGTTGGAAATACTCGCGTCAAAGCTGACCTGACCAATACCGGCAAAGGAGAACTTGAATTTGTCCATTTGAACTTCTTTCGTCATGATACTCCTGTCAAGAAGGTCTCTGTTTTCCGTGACGGTAAGTGGGCATTCTCTTGATAGCTAGACCATGATGCTAACCCTACCAGGCCACGAGCTCAAATTCAAAGGAATCGACACTAAATTCCGTCTCACCAACATAGACGACTCGTCCATTACCAAGCTCGCCCCCGGAGAGTTCGTTACTGACGAATTTGATATCGCTGCCACCACCGACCTGTCGGAAGGTGGTCGTGTCACCGTGAAAGTGGCTGGTCTAATCCATCTGGTGACTGACTGTAGTGTCTCTGGAAGCATCCCCTTCGAGTCGAACACCCTTACCATGGATGTCGATGGAGCTGAGACCGCGGCAGTCACTAAAGCTTTTGATTTGCCCTTGACTTGTTGTACCAAGCTGGAGCCCGACACCTGCAACAGCACACAAATAGAGATAATTCAAACGGCCCTCGAGAATGCAGTCGAACTGTCCAACATTGCCGTCGACGCAGCCGTCAATGGCCCTGAAAAGGAGTTCGGGAAGTTCTTCAAATCCACTGATGCTGAGACCCGTGCTTCCGTTTCGTATCGATACCGCCAGGTTGCGCAAGAGGCCGGCTCAACTGCGCAGGGCACGAGTTTCTTTTCCTGCAACGACTCCGAGGACTTTTGCCATGGCTCTATTGTAGCTTACACGTGGCATTCATCTGACGAGCGGGTGATTCCGTGTGACGGTTTCTACGAAGAACCGGTCTTTTCCAAGTATTGCACACAGTCCACTACCTCCGGCATTCTCCTGCATGAGTTCACCCACGTTGAAGGCCTTCTCGATCCGCGGGCTGAGGATCATGCGTACGGCTTTGACGCGAGTCAGAAGCTTCCTGCGGACAAGGCATTTACCAATGCAGACAACTACGCATACTACGCTTCCCGTGAGTTTGGCTTTACTTCCATGGTTATTGAGTAATTTCAGGGTACTAATTTGAATAGTCGCACATCAGAAATGGAAATGCGAGGACTAAAAGCTTCCGTTATCGTTTGCAAGATCAATTTCCATTGGTCATTCTGCTCGATAGATGATATCTACCGTCGCACTAGCTAAACACATAGCCACATATTATTGTTCTATAGTAAGGCTAGATCCGTAATGCACTGAGTTCGCTGTCTGCCTATTGCCGACGGCACAGTCCTCCCACACACTTGTTCTCATAGCAGCAGTCATCATCTTTCTCACAAAGTCCAAAGTCCTCAGAGCAATTTGGCCATTTCTTGTCCGTTGGCCGACACTTAGTCGCCGCACAGTAACTCGAGCAGCAGGCCTCACCGGCGCCGCCGGAGACACAGTCACCTACACCAGTTAGCCCGGGAATTGGAGATGAAAGATAGCATTGAGTAAAGTGAATATACCGTAGACACCAATGCATGTCGGGGTAGGCACGCAGGTAACGACTGTGGTGGTAGCGAAAGTGGTAGATGTAGGCGTGGTTTTGACGAAGGTCTGGCAAATGTCGGTTCCGGTGCAGGCATCGGCTGTACCACATTTGGCGTCTACAACAGTCAATTGAAACTCAAGTAATATAGCATAGAGGGGTAGGACATACTAGTCACCGCGAGGTGGATGATAAGTGCAACGAAAGCCTTAGTCAATTGCATGGTGGTTGAACTATACTTGATTGAATGGTATTGCAATGGATGCTCAGAACACAACACTATCAATGGAACTTGCAGTTATATATACACCCCCCATAATTCCTTTTTCAAGCTGTAAAAATAGGTGCGACTAGCTGCCTCTCGTATTTTAATGCGCAAATCGTGATGTCAAGTTGTATCTGTGTTAAAAAGGTCAGATACGAGCCATACTTCTAATGGTTAGAATGCCAGAGATCCAGTGTAGGATGAAGCAGTCAGATCTCACTGCATCTGAAATCTTACCAGCGTTCTGGAAAACCCCCCAAAGAAGCAAATATGCTATCAATACGAGCGTCGCAGTCAGCCGGCCTGATCCGGCCAGCCCTAACCAGCCACGTCGTATCTCGATCTGCGGGAGCATCATTCCTTCTATGTTGTTCTTTACCTATAAATAGCTTATGCACTTTCTGGCGCCGCTACAAGTGTGCATCCGTGGAATGAAACATACAGCCACTGCCGCTTTTTCGGCGAATAGCAGTTGGGAAAGCTCCGGTTTAGCTTTTTGGATGTCTCGGAACCGGAAAGTACAATACGGAATGGCGGCGGACAAGCTATTTCTGCCAGTACCCAGCTACAATGATGTGTTGGCGGGCAGTCGGGTATGCTAAGGGAATGAGTTGTCGAGAAAAAGCTATTGTCATAGATATAGATGCGGCTGTAACCACAGCGTCCCGATCCGTCTTAAATGAGCGGTTCTGCCTGTAATGGATGGATGAGATGTGCTTGTTTGGCAGCGATCAGACAGAACCAAAGAATACGACATTCATCTATTAGTCTTAGCTCAGGCGAGCGCGGTTGACACCTAAGTCAAGCTGGTGCTATAGTCTGCCTGACCAGTAAGTCTGAAAGAAGTCAGCCGTCCAGTACAAGGTATCCTGGATAGAACGAATAAACACCCAGAACAGTCTCACGTCGTCCCTTCGTCCGGGCTGTCGACACATCTTCCAATTCTCCAACTTTCCAACAAATTCGGCACTTGATGACTCCAGTCTATCCGTGAGCATCTTTTACATACAGAGTAGATTCACGACGCACCCGCCGTCAAAAGACATGTTGCCTTTCCTTCTCTAGCGCGCAACTAGGGCTCCGGAAACTTTAGTCATGCTCGGAACGACAGTTCCTCCGCCGGACACGTGGATTTCCCGATTAGGTATGTATGCAGAACTGTCAATGACGTCGCCCGGTCTTATGACAAATATCGCTGGACAGAGTACCGGGTATATATACCTGCAGTATCCATGAGAAATCGCGATTTAAACAGTGTGGAAGAAGCCGCCCAATATGTCTCAATTGCAAACTGTCTGCTCTAAAGAGATCTACCACGGCCTGCCCGTGTTCCCGGATGATGTCCAGGGACTTACGGCCATCGTGGCCGGTGCCAATGGCATCTCCGGTGCGCATATGGTGAGGCCATCCCAATCCGTCCGATGCTAGTTGATGGGTATAGCTAATAGTGTACCCCCTAGGTTCGAGTTCTGTGTGAATCGCCTCAGCGATGGAGCAAGATCTACGTTGTTTCTAGAAGACCACCACACGGAGAGTGGCCTCCGCAGGTTACGCATGTATCCATGGACCTACTCGAGTCTCCAAACAAGGTCGCAACACAGATGAAAGCAAATGGTATCAAGGCAGACTACGTTTTCTTCTTCGCCTATATCCAGCCAAAACCAAAGGATGGCGGGGATATCTGGAGTGCCACGGATGAGATGGTCAAGATCAATAGTACGCATTGCCCTCACCGAGCATAGGTATAGGACTTGCTAATATGGCAAAGCCGCACTGCTGCGCAACTTTTTGGAGGGTCTGGCGCTGTCCAACGTTCTGCCAAAGAGAATCCTGCTGCAGCTGGGTGCCAAATATTACGGAGTGCACCTAGGCCCGGCAGCTATTCCCCAAGAAGAGACCGACTCTCGTGTTCTGATGGAGCCCAACTTCTACTACAACCAGGAGGACTATCTCCGCGGGTTCGCTCAGAAACACGGCATTGGATGGAATATCACCCGTCCATCGTGGATTCCCGGAGCCGTTCCCGACGCAGCAATGAACCTGTGCTTGCCGTTGGGAATCTATGCGACCGTGCAGAAATACCTTGGGAACAGGCTCGAGTATCATTCAGACCTTGCCGCCTGGGAAGCTAACCAGACGATGTCCTCTGCACAAATGAATGGCTACCTGGCAGAATGGGCAGTCTTGACAGACCAGGCCAAGGACCAAAGCTTCAACGCCTCCGACGACTGCGCATTTACGTGGGGTAAGTTTTGGCCGAAGCTTGCTCAACGTTTTCACATGGACTGGAGCGGACCCGCCGAGGATCCGTCTCTCTTCAACGAGGTCAAGACCCCATACGATCCACCTCCCCGCGGATTCGGGCCTCCAGGTAAGCTTCGATATCGATTTACATTTGTCGAATGGGCCAAGAGACCCGAGGTCCAGCGGGCATGGAAAGAACTTGCGGAGAAACATAACCTTCGGGACACTACCTTGGGGGAAGTGGACAGAGTTTTTGGGTTTGCAGATGCCGCGACATCGATGTCCTATCCCGTTCACTTTAGGTCAGTAATGAGTCAGGTCGACAGGCCCGGTAACTAGTTGCTGACTTGCCATAACAGTACCCTGAAGGCAAAGAAACTCGGTTTCTTGGGCTTTGTCGACAGCACCGAGTCCATGTTCCGCGTGTTCCAAGAATTCGTGGACTTGAAAATGATTCCTCCGCTGCCTTAAGTAGTATCAACATATATCAATATAGGACTGGCCTGATCCCTGGGTCTGTTGTCCATAATCACATACAACAAATCACATACAACAATACATGTCCATCTGCAGAATATTACATAATACCCCGTACAATGCCTTGGTTATCCCTGGCCATCCATTGGCTCCCACCGCCGGTCGGCAGCGCCCCACGGCCTAGAGTTTGACCCCGCATTCTGGGATATGGGGTTGTCGATCTTGCCGCGATAAGATTTCAACGCCGAGGATGAAGGATTGTTTATTCCGAAGTATACGGAGTGCGGACTACAGGATAGTAAGAATAGGGAGGCTTCTGGGTATAGGCTGGGTTTATCTGCTGCGTTGTTGCATGGATAGAGATTGCAAGCACGTTCATCCGGCAGTACATACCTGGATATCACTGCAGATACTATTCTGTGCAAAACCTGCTTGGCCGCCAAAGCACGGTATACATGAAGTACCTCATACCAGCCCAGTCCATCATAGTTTCTTCCTGGTTATTGTCCCCCAGAGACCATGAGAAAGCAAATCCAAGACTTCCAGAACTGCCCGGCTCCCATTGGCACAGAGCACATCCAACCCGCACGGATTTGCAGCACATCACTTGGCAATTGAGGAGATGCCCACGGAATAGGAACAAACGTAGATTTGAAGATATCAGTGACCCCTCATTCTGTTCGGTTCCTGTCTGGATATGATATTATTCCTGTGTTTGTTGTTACCGGAGAAGCAATAAAGAAGTAGAAGTACCAGGCTAATTCCCGGCATCGTTCGGCCATAACCTTCTCCTTTTACACTATATTTTACAATCCAGCGTAATATACTAATAATGTGGAAATATATGAAGGACAGGAAATCCGCAGGGTCAACTCCTGATGAAAAGGACCCCGTGGATCACCTTGAACTCCAGCCTACAACGACCTCATTGACTACAACGACATCTCGCAGCGTCAGGGTCCGAAATCACTTAATACGCTTTTGGATCTGGTATACGGTTGCGTCGGTGATATTCCTGGCTATCTTCCTTCCTATATTGTGCGCTCAGATTCCCCTATACCCCATAACAACCCTCTTACCCCCCTTTCATGACATGGACTAATTTGCTCTCGCAACCAGCTTCAAAATATGCATCCCAGCCATCTCACAACGAGTCCTCGACGACACACCTCTCACCGTGAATACGGCTAAGCTCCTCGACCCTACCCCCGAAACCATCACCATCAGCCTCGACACCACCCTCAACATCCCGCTCAAGGCCACCACGATTGACACGGAGCCTTTCTCCCTGGGGCTCTTCAACCGCGCGACCAAGCCCATGCAGCCGTATCTGGACTTGAGTTTGCACAAGTACAAGCTGCGTGGGACGAGTCAGATGCAGATTACAAATAATAACAGCCAGATTGCCAGCCAGGGGGAGTTTATACGGGTTTTGTCTGATGCGGTGCATTCGAAGACATTCAAGCTGTCCGCGTTGGGGTCAACCATGGCGCATTTGGGGGCTTTGAATGCGCATATTACGCTCGACAAGAATATTGAACTGGTTGGTACGTTGTCTCCGGGCCCTCTTTTTTGGTCGGTGGCTAAATTTTGTACACAGGCTTGGACGAACTTCGTGGCTGGGAGATAGAGACCATTGGGATCTTAGCCAAACCGGAAGCAGATGGGACGAACTTGAAGGGGACAGTTGTTCTACCCAATTACTCCGTCGTCGAATTTGCATTAGTATGCCATGTGCCACACCCTGTTCTATATATGGTCCATATTGACAGAAAACCAGGGCAACATAACATTCAATCTGAACAGCGGCAGTCTCAACATGGGCTATGTCAACATCGATAATGCCACCCTGTCCCCCGGAAACAACACCTTCCCAATCTACGGCTACCTCGACCTCCCAATTGTCCTTAAAAACATAGCCGAAGTCCTGACTGACCAAAAGGAGTACATCTCGAAGGGCGACTTGCTGATCTCTGTCACCGGCAACAAGACCATGTACAATGGCCAGCATCTGCCGTACTACGAAGAAGTGTTCAAGCATGTCAATCTCACCACGGCGCTCCCGGTTTCACGTATCCTCAAGGGGACGCTCGGTGGCGTCGAGGGCGATAACGGGCAGGGGTCGTTCAAGGACTTGCTTAAACAGATGAATTTGAATTTGACGGGGCTATCGGGGCTGTCGGGGTTGAGTTCACTGAGTAACTCTTAACCTTTTAGAGCTAATTATGCGTTACGAATACACTATTACTACAGAGGACTAAGTTATACTATAGACTATACTACCTACAAGGTTTGAGAGTAACAAATCATGTCTAACAGATGCAACAATAACACTTCTATCTCTAGTAAAGTACCATTTACCCACTATTTCGTAGCAGCTACTAGTCCTGCATATCAGCCCAATGCAAGTGAAACGCGGGGGAGTCGGTAATCGGTTAACTTATTTGCTAGTTGTAGGCATATGAATTAAGAATGGCTTGTGAGTCCTGTTGATAGAATTCAACTGACTCGGTTCTATGTAATACTGATGACCATTACCAGTCCCTGTACGGCAGCCCCAAAATTGCGGGTTAAGTGTTTATGGTATGCCGAGCACCTTCCACAAAGGCAATTGCAGTACTGCTATTACCCACTCTGAAATGCAGCTCCTCGGATTCAGGTTCGTAGTGTCCCGTCACCCTATAGTCAACAGCGGGACTTTGACGCCCTTGATGGAGGGTAGAGGCACGAAGTTACTGGACGCCTAGTCATGCTACCAACCCCATCAGCCCTAAATACTTTGCCGCTCAGGACAAGCCCATTTCCGAGATGTAAAGGACACCTAAAGCCATAATCTCGGCGATTAGAGCACATAGTTTTGACCGAGGACGTTCCACGAATACTTCTATACCTTAATTGATCCTAATTTGGCCTCCGTAGAGATCATTGGGTACTTGCAGGTCCACTTTATCTCATCTCCGGCTCCTGATCTCGCTGCTGTTGGTAGCTGGGGCCGAGTGCTTAATCAGCTGTATATTCGCTCTATAACTAGTTGTTCTTTGCCAGATTCTACATTTCGATGTCGCATGAGGGGGAAAGGGAATGAACCGAATAAATGCAGAAGTGCTCTTGCCATACTGCTGCTCGCTATAATATGAACCTGTAATGGCCTGTGTCGGGATCACAATTTCGACCTCGTCTCCTCTGCCACCTCCGCCTTCAACACCTTCTTTAGGATCTTCCCACTGGCATTCTTCGGAATGGCGTCGACAAAACGCACGCCCCCGCTCAATCCCTTGTACTTGGCTAGCCGATCCGCCGTATATTGCTTGACTTCGTCCTCGGTCAACCGCTGGCCTTCCGCAGTCGGGCGTCGAATGATATATGCACGCGGCATCTCGTCGTCTGAGTTAGGTCGACGAACGCCGATAACTGCGGCATCGATAATATGCGGATGGAGCAGGAGAGTGGCTTCCAATTCTGCCGGGGCGACCTGGAAGCCACGCACTTTGATCAGTTCTTTTCGTCGGTCGACAATGTACCACTTGCGGGTCGCCTCGTCGCAGTAGGCAACGTCGCCGGTTTTAAACCAGCCGTCGGAGTCGAACGAGGAGGCGTTGGCTTCGGGATTGTTGAAGTATCCTGGGATCACGGTAGGTCCGCGGACGCAGAGCTCGCCACGCACACCATATGCGGAGATGTTATTTCCGTTCTCGTCCACAAGCCTGATATTGGTCAATATATAATTGATGTTTCTTTATAGGTAAGTGGATACGCACTTCGCCTCGAGGTTCGGGATCAATCTCCCCACGGAGCCTGTGTCATCGTGCTCCGGATACGGAAAATAGGTGGCAATACAGCTTGTCTCAGTCATTCCCCAAACCTGCGTCAAGGGGGCACTAGAGTCCATGAGTTCGTGGAATCGGGCCTGGACATCCTTTCCCAAAGGAGCCGCACCACAAGCTCCGCTCTTGAGCTTTTCCAAAAACGGCCGTGTTTTGGAGTAAGGACTCATGAGGATACCGACGGCGATCGGCGGCACCAGGATCATATCGGTGATGTCGTACTTCTCTGTAGTATTCAGGAAGGCATCCAGGTCAAAGCGGCGCATCAGGAACGTGGGATAGCCGGCACGCAGTGAGCCGAAATGCGTCGTCGGGGCAGCAGCTGCGTGGAAAACCGGGGTAGCAATCACCCGCGACATCTATGCAATGCTAGTCAGTGGTTTGTGGTCTAGCGTGTCTACTTCGTAGCACAGCGAATATACTTACCCTATATGGTCGACGTCTGACTTCATACACCAGATGTTGCTGAGCTACCATGTTCCGATGTGTAATAGTAGCCGCTTTAGGCAATCCTGTCGTGCCACTGCTGAACAGTCTGGCTGCCGCGGTTTCCCGTGAACGCTTCAAGTCATCAAACCGCAGCCAGTCCGCCTCGCCAGCTTGAAAAAGCGTTTCCCAGGACTGCATTCCGGGCGGGACGTCTTGCCCCAGCGCGTTGAAAATCCGGACATTGGACTCCGGGATGCCCAGATCCTTCGCAGCGGCAAGCAACGGGCTGACAATCTCCGGCTCTGAGATTAGAAATCGGCTTTCTGATGCCTTGAAGTGATGCTCCAATTCCATCTTCGTGTATGCTGGGTTCGTGCCGGTGAAGACGCCACCCACGCCCACGATGGCCAGGACCAGGATACTGTAGTAGATCTTGAAATCAATCAGTATTCGAGATAGATGTAGTTCGCGCCGCCGTTGGGTCCTACATCATTGAATGAATGAATCGCAACGCAGTCACCCTTCCGGACACCCCACGCCTGCAAACCCGCGATCAACTGGCGAACGAGTCTCCGGGCCGTGTTGCAAGAGATTGTGCGTGATGGATCCCCGACATCAATATAAATCTGTTTGTAGAGTCAGAACCACTGCTCATCTATCTGGTAGAGAAAATACATACTGGGTCATCTTGGTCGTATTGAGGGTCGTCGAATATAAACGACAGCAGGTCTTGCGTCGGAACAGGGACTCGAGTGTCGGGTTCAAAGATCATATTCAATCCGGCGTCAATGCAACTATATTCAATACATGTAATTCCGACTGAGGACAAGGAAGGAGACAAGAGCGAAGAGAGAAATACGGCATCGGTGAGAATAAGCAATTGGAGCTTTCCCCGCGAGGATCAACGAGCCGAGGCTCCCTTGTCAGATTCGGCCTACATTACCGAAATACGAACATCATTGGCCAGCCTTGTTAAGCAAGGCAGAGTCAATTAATGGCCCATCGAATACCAACTGCGTTGTGCAATTCGGCGAATGTACGCTCTATCATTATGAAAACCCGTTGAACTTCACCGCATCCCGGTAGCATGACGTGTATAAGACGCTTATTGTTTATTGCCAACCGACCCTGCATATCAATCTATGGGGCAAAATGACATGATCCAACGAGATCGACCAGTGTCTTCAGACCATCTGTGCAGAAGGCTGGGCAGTCAAGAGTGATTCCTCAATGGTTTCATGACAAGGGCTGCTCCGGCACGCAGGTCGCCCAGAGGTCCAGTCAATCCACATTTTGGCTTCACCGTTCCCTAGTTGGGAATCTCTCTTCTCTTCACTGTGGCCAGTTGCCAGTCACCGAACCTTTTTACCCTCCAGAAACGTTGTGTTATCATTTGATGTTACGGAGACGGACCGAAGCCCTTCCATTCCAGACATTACCCTAATTATGGCACGTAAAAAGTACGGGCACAACCAATTGTCAGTCACAGGAATCCCTTGTACAGATCTATGGCATGCCTGGCATTACAGGAATGGAAGCTCCAGGTATGTTCGAATCAGCTAGTGGATGGATTTACATCGAATATATGGATATCGAACCATGCTGTATCGAACCATGCTGTATCGAACCATGCTGTATCGAACCATGCTGTATCGAACCATGCTGTATCGAACCATGCTGTGTCTCGATCCAAGAATCTGAGAACTACTGTCGTGAATACAGCTCATGATAGCAAGGAATTGCAGGCTTCCATAAACAGTAGCCAAGCTTATGATATAGGGGTGTATTGCCAGAAATTCAAGAATCCAGTGAATTCATGAATGAGCTGCTGTAGGAAGAGAACAGACAACCAAGGATCAGATTCACTATAGCCAATGTTCTAGTCAACAGTTCTCTTGCTCCCAAGCTACATGAGCTTGTACACCTTCTTTCTGCAGTTCTTGCCAGCAAGGATTTCAGTTGTGCACTTGGCTGGTCTCACTCATGAAGATGGCCAACAGTGTCACTGAACAGCACAATCAACCACCATGTTGTTGCCTTGTTTCTTTTGCATTCAGTTACAATGATGGACCTCAGTTAGTCAGCCACATGGCTGGATCCATGTGGTCACAACCTAACCTTCCTTCTTGCCACTTTTATCTTGGACTGTATCATCTATCTAATAATCATCAACATCATCCATTTTTTTTCCTTTTCATTGCCTGAGCAGTGAGCACCTGGGTAGGCCTGGGCCACCAGCAGTGCTAGCTTGTCCTTGGTTACAGCAACAGAGATTCTGGTGGTTTGTCTAGTCCAGGTGTTGAGTGAATCATGCTGGCTCAGATTGAGACAGTGCCATTAACTTCCCTCATTCTCTGGGGCTTCTACCTCTACTTTTTCCAGTCTTGAAGACTGCTAAGATCCTTTCGTTCTAGCCCAGAACACTCTTTTTTTCTTCCCCAATCCCTCTCTCTTCTCTGTGCTGAAATCCTTGCGGCGGCTCAGCCCAAGCTCCCTTCTTCGATTTGCATGCGTCCTGCTCCTTCCACTTCCATGATTGACGACATCACCATGACAGGAGCTATTCCTGAAGGGGATCCTTTTGCATCTTCCGAGCCTAGTATATACTATATACATGGAGCAGAATCTCCCACTTGTCGACCATCGGTGGGCGATGAACTTAGGTTAGTTGAGCTTATACACCCAGCATCTAGCTCTGCAGGCCCATTGCTGAATTTCAAAACAATTCAGCCAATGGCAAAGATGGCACCATGTGGCACTCTCAGTTTGTATGCATGCTTACCCAACTATGGCACACTTTGTTAGGTCACAAACCCTTCGGGCCAGATTCCTCGGGTCATCATGTGGTTTACACTAGTCGAATACTCACAGGCCTAGCACAAAGATCAAGAATTGGATCGCGGGTCTCCTTTAGGCAACCTGCGATCTGTCTTGGGATATACAGGAGTGCCATTCTACCTCATTCCCGTCCTTATCGTCTATGCTACTTAGACCCTTCCTACGTTACACCACCAATCAAGACTCCTACGCCACCGCACCATAACACACTTGCCAGCTCTTAGTGAAGTGGTTAAGTTACGCATGTCAAAACGTGATTATGCAATGGCACATGCTTGCCTGGATGGTGGCTCAAAGCGTCTGGGAACAGTTGTGTGAACATACGATAAATGCACGGTCCTCTGGATAACATGGTAGCCTATATCCAACACAACCTTGAACATTGGGTAGCAGGATTCCATTGTGGTCTGTGTGGATGCTGGAAAGGGAGCCAAAAACCAGACTTCCTGGTAATGGAACCAGACCGGTATACTGGAACCCAATCTGATCCAGTCATCAACCCACTGGTTCCTCCAGTGTCCACTCTCACTACAGCCACGTCCTTCTTGCTAGGCCACCAGCCTAATCCACCGACAAGCTCTGACCCAGGAAATGGCCAAACTAATAACCAACGTGGAACCAATGCCGCAACTGATCGCAAAGCACGTGTACTAGATAAGCATAGATAGTTAGGACTCCTCACCCCGAGGAGTTCTCGAAGACATCTTCATGCTCTCTCCATCTCGCATCTTGCTTTCTACGCGGCCACTCCGGCTGTATACTCTATCTCTATTCCCAGAGGCTTGGGTGTACCACACGCTCCCCTTTAGGCAGCGTTGCCACCGACTTGTTGCTGTCTTGGTCAAGTAAATGCTGGTGCGTTTTCTCCAACAGTAAAATGATATCATCCTCAGGTCCAGTGGGCTGGTAAAATGCCTGGATTGACTGACATACATCTTCCCAGCAAGTGTAAATAGCATCAGGAGGATGCACGGGGAAAGAATTTGTCGTCTCGAACGCCAGAACATCGGCCATTTCAATCGAAACGGAGACCGCTCTCACACAAAAATTTGTGGATGCGTCGATTTATTGATATCCATGTGTTATCAAATGCTGTCTTCGTTGCTCCGATATACAATATCGGTATTCTTTCCGACTCGTCATTTGCTGGATATCGGAAGGCAAAAGCGAAGTGATCCAGCATCCACCCCAACATTTCCATTCAGGATGCTAATATCTGTCCGGCTTGGGGCCCTGACTTTCACGCAGAGGTGGCTTCCATCCTGCACCGCCATCGGCGGCTTTTTCGACCGCAGCCCGGCATGTTCTCTGATGGGGTCACCATGCCCATTCCTTTCAAGGACGACACAGATGTTGCTAATCTCAAGAGGCGCCCCTTCCCTTTTACCCACCATGATAAAAGTTGCCTTTGACTAAATTATGGAACCCCTCAGAGCAGATGGCCGCGTTGAGCCAGTCCCGTTGGACCGTCCTTCTCCCGTTGCCTGTCCAGCATTCATAGTGTGACATCGCGGGAAGCTTCGTGCAGTTGTGGAATTGTGAGCAGTCAATGCTCAACTCATTCCCAATGCTTACCCGCTCCCCCGTCAGCAACATCGATATGACAATCTGAGATATCTGGCGACTTAGGCCGTCGGAGGAAGAACAGTCTTGGTCATCCCATCCCCTCGGTTAAGGGTCGAAGGCTCCGTCGATGACCTACTCTCTACCATAGAAGTCCTACAGGAAGAGAGAACAAACATCTTCGAAAACAGTGCTTGCGACGCGATGGCCAGAAATGCGTCATTTCTGGGCCCTATGAGAAAAGCAACGTTACGACCAGCGGGGATGGAAATCGGTAATTTGGTCGCAGCTCACATTATGTGGAAAAAGATGACTGAAATACCTGTTATGACCGCTCAAAAGCAGCCATGGTCCTTTAATATCTTCAGGTATGCCTTTTTCCACACATTATCACCTTCGCCTTAGGGCGTTTCTCAACTAATGAGAAACGGGAAACAGCAGCAATCTGGGACTGTTTATACCGATATTTTCCGGATCTCAGGTGGCGCTTAAATTTTGGCTATACGAACCTCAGCGATACCAAAAATGTGATGATGTTGTGGAAGCCTTTGCATGATGACTTCGGAGAAATTAGTCTTTTGCTTCAGCCAACTGCGGTAGATAATATCTACCAGGTCCATACATGGCCTGAGATCAGTTCTTGCGCCTCCCAGGACATTCTATATGATAGGGTCATCGAGCCAACGGCCCATGGCACGCATCATGAACTTCCACATCCCGTATTGCTCGAAACCCATCATGTTCTAGCCGAAATTCTGCATGCCACCGAAAGGTGTTGAGATCAGTCTGTCGATGTGCTGGGCTTGTTAGCACTGGCAAACAAGGGCGTTCAGCATGTGTGTTGATTATTATTAAAATAGCCATAGTTTTATGACAGCTACCCATTAACAGTAGGAACTGTATGCTCATAATATGATGAACGCGAAATAGAGCCCCCGTTTTCCTTTCAAAAAGATACAGTCCTTTAGTATGTTGTTGACCCAACAGATTAGATACTGCTGGAAGGTGTCGTAGATAGCCGTTCTGACAAATTATACTTAGCTGCTGCAAAACCCCAATAGGACCAAGTCCAAGCTCAAACAGCGCATCTCAATCTTTCTGCGTCAGGAAGTAAGAATCGATGAAATTGATGACTTCATCCACGCTGTCTTTGCTCTCATTCATCAGCCTGCGCACCGCTTCTCCCAGACAAGCGGCAGAGCTGAAGGAGATGGAGACGGCGTGATTAGAAAAGGATCACAACGAGTTTTCACCTCCTGGTCTACATATCCCCTGTCATGTCATGCTCGACTTGTCATGCTCGACTGCTCAAGACAGCATGACGGAAAGGAGCCGGGCGATATCTGTACTTCCATCTCCTGCCAGGCCGCATGAATCTTGGTAGTCCTCGAGCATATCATGGACAAGGTCCACCCGGCCAGTTACATGGAGGATACTTGCGAGGATGTAGTGGGTTTCTAGTAGAACGGGGTGAGGTAAAGCATATCTTGTATCATGCAATGCGAGTATGAGAAGCCTGTCCTATGGAAAGGATCTGTCGCACGCTCCTGAAAAGTCGGAAAATGTCTTCACGTGGTACTGGTTTGGAATGCTTGTGGGCTTGAGTGCCAGGCAAAAGTCCGAAAAGTCGTCGAACAGCGCAGTCGAAAGCATCATCGTGTTTTCAAGCATTTGCACATTCAAGGTTCACATGAGCACGGACAGCAGGAAATATCGGTATAGAGAGTTCCAAAACTTCTCTGAGAAATCCCCAAGACCGAACGGCAGAATGTGCGCCACCTCAAGACGCATGGTCATTTTCCCTGGAGGTTTGCGCTTCGACGATGTATTGAATAATTTCGAGACGACACACATGTCGCCATCCCGGTGGAGGCAATCCCTTCGTAAACGCAGCTGTTTCCAAACAATTGGGTCATCATCAACCATCCCTTTTTCGACCAGCTGTTTGAAATAATCATCACCATCATCACCATCAATCGGCAGAAATCGAGTGTTTGGCAGTCTCTTTTCCGCAGCAACTTTGATAGGACGGAGGAAACCCAGATCGATGTTCCCGGCTAGTTGACAAAGCTCCTGATCAGAAGTACACCCAATGATGTCGTCTACCAAATTCCGTTTTCCTTCGGAGGGCAAGTGTTTGAATAACTGCTCTAAGAGCATGACGGTGTCATCTGTGGGACCCGTAGATATGTAGCCACGCAACTTTTGGTCGAAAACAGGGGACAGTTCAGCGTGCTCCATGATAACAGTTGTAAGCCGGTCTTGTAGGATGGATGGCAGCCACTTTATCAGGACGAGACGAGAATGAGAGGGGACGCAAGTATGGTCAGAATGATGCGAAGACGAAGACGATATCCATAATCACGTGGTCAAACTAGTCAACCCTACGAAGGCCGTATCCGGAAGGACGAGAGAATACAGGATGGATCAAAGGACAGGGAGCATAGCCTTGCTTCTTGACCCTACGTACTCTGTACACTGCCTAGCGAGTGCTCATGCTTCGACCTGGCTATTATCCGGCTACTCACATTAGATACATCGTAGTGATGCTGGGTACGGCATCGAACTCGGGAAGAAAGATGGAACAAATTGCCTAATTGCAGTGATGGCCGGCTCAGGCAGTGATAAGCTCTGTGCGGGTTGAAGAGGTACAGACCATTGGCCATCCTGGCTGTATGGTGCCTCCTCCGGTGCTGCCTGGAAGTGCGTGAACTGAAGCAAGTCAGCATCGTAGGTCAAAGCATATTTGTGGGAAGTACGCTGCTGCCCTTTACACCACGGTAGCCTATTTTGAAAAGTCCTTCTGAAGTCCGCGGCAGGACGCATACACTACCAGTATCCTTGCCGGAGCTATTTCGAGGAACACTCTTCCATGTCATGACAGGAAATCGTTCCGGTGAGTACCTGTCTCATAGCTTGACGTTGCTCCTGCCAAGCTTGAATATGGCCCTGGATTATGGTGCGGAATGTCAAGGTCCAGCAGTTTGTCGTCCCAGCCTGTCTTGTGAGCGCATTGCCGGTCCTTTGGATCACTCATGACAGACTGCGTGTCTCGCAGGCCGTCATACTTCATGTTGGCCAGGGTCTCCCTCTCCAGAGCACCTGATCCGATGGCTGTACCCGGAGCATACCACTGTTGACTGAGCTTCTCGTCACACTCCAAGACGCCGCGCCTGTCGTCCTCTACGATCCATTCTTGATGGCTTTCCATGGCGAGCTTTTGATACTGGATAGCTTTACCATACGATGCCCGGAGCTGGGTGCTCTCATAATGAGCCCTACTCTCCTCACTGCTTGTGCTTCAATACGCTTACGATTTTATTGTGGTCTACCGATGCGGCCTGGGTGTCATTGTCATCCGGCGCATATTCAGTCTCGTCATATCTGTTCTGGTCGAATACGGTGACCTTGTAGTCTAAAGCTTTCAGAGCTAGACTGTGTTCACCTGAAGTTACTTACAACTGACTCTTCCGTAGGGATATGACCAACCACAAGCCAAAGATGCCGGCTGTATGCTGGGTTAAAAAAAGCTTCCGGAGAGAACGTGATGTGATCCACCTACCCCCGACAATAGCAACTGACTTGTTTTCTGCTGTCATGATGCCTGTTTTGCTATGAATCTTGTGTCAAGGTATGGTAAGAGACACTGAATCTTAATATGGCTGCCGAATATCACCCCGCCATGTGGGGGAACTCATCGAACGAAATCCCAGAACGAGAGCAATTGAGCGCATAAATACATGTCCGGTAGAATGCAAGGCTACTTTTTCAGTTTGATATTCTCCGAGATTCCCTGATTCAGAAACCCGGCATAAGCCATTGTCCACACGGTCCCCTATCGGCATTCTATCGCGCTGGTCTTATATTATTACGGCAAACTCATGCTGATATGCACACTCCGCTTGACATGATGTTGAGCGGCAGACTGTATTCCTTTCATTTCCGGGCATAAAGCGAACTCATCTAGACTGATCTTCGGGCATCCAGACACCAATTCATAAAAAGCGGAAGCCCATATCTCTTGCCGGATTGGCAGTCAGATCACGGATGATGTCACCGGGGAAAGCGACTGCTGAAGAAGCCTCCAAGGCTGTCAATATCACAGAGGCAGATTGTACGGAAGCCGGTAATGTCGCAGGCAAATCCCCTGTCAGCCCTCTGCCCGAAAGAGATCCGATTGGGGTCAGCCAGGAAGAGGCCGACGATACCACGTACTTCTACAACACCCATAAGGACAGGGTCAGTCCGTTGACTCCCGATATCGAGGGCAAGCTCATCCGCAAGAACTTTTGGTTTCTCCTTGGCCAGACATGGTGGATTTCCTTCCTTATCCACCTCGACAGAGCGACGCTCTCATCGGCCAGCACTATGGGCATCTTCAAGGACATCCATATGTCGAAGAATGAGTACAATGAACTCTTCATACTCTTCTATGTTGGCTATCTGATTGCCCTCTGGCCCGGTGCTTGGCTCTCGCAACGGCTCGGTCATAAGCAATTCATCACGGGCTCACTCTTCCTCTGGGCCGTTTTGATAGGAGTTCACCCGGCCGTCAAGACCGGCAAGCAGATGAT
The DNA here is from genome assembly GCA_003004525.2 of Aspergillus sp. MA 6038. NCBI lineage: Eukaryota > Fungi > Ascomycota > Eurotiomycetes > Eurotiales > Aspergillaceae > Aspergillus > Aspergillus sp. MA 6038. The sequence goes on along the minus strand of PQME02000057.1, from coordinate 69,723 downwards.
GGCTGTGCGTTTTCTCTTGGGAATGGTGAGCTTGATACCTTATCAGACCGACAACGTTCCAGCATTTACATGGCCTCTAGACAGAATCGCAGGTGGTGCCTTCAACGGCCATCCTCCACCAAGCCTTTTTCCCTCCGAAAAAGAGCCCCTGGGTCCAGCTGCTGTGGTGGACAGCCGGGAGCCTGGCCAATGTCCTTCTCACCATGATGGCTTACAAGCTCATCAAGGATTCTGACGCTGGTGCGCTAGTTGGCAGCATTTCATCATGGAAGTGGCTTCACATTGTTTGTGCTGTTTTGACATTCATTATCTTCGTCCCCCTGGCCATATTTCTGCCCAATTCGCCCATAGACGCGAAGTGGCTTTCGACCGAGGAAAAGGTCCACACGATCGGTATGATTCGCAAAACACGCGCCGGCATCTCAAACTCGACGTTCAAATGGTCTCAGGTGCGCGAGTGTTTCGCCGATGTCAAAAGCTGGTTATTCATGTACGTCTCCCGCTGGTGTTGGAATCATTGCACCCTCTCATTGGTTTCAGCTTCCATATGTTCTTCAATGAGCTTCCCAACAACACGTCGCAGCAGGTGCCACTCATTATCGTTGGCTTCGGCTTCACCCCTGCACAAAGCGCCCTTTTCAATATCGTGAAACCACTTTGGGGCCTCATTTTGTTCCTCGTCTCGGCCGCCATGCTTTACGCCACAAGGCTCGGCACCGGCTACACATGTACCATCTCTTACATTCCCTGCATTATTGGGGGCATCATCGAGGTGGGCATTTTTTACCGGTCTACGGCCCGTCCACTGCTGACTCCACATGTCGCAGCTTAGCTCCCCTTGGTCAAACAAAGTAGCCCTAGTTGTGGGAACCCAAATCTCGTCGTTCAAACCGTCTTATCTTCTGGGCCTTTCGTGGGCTGGAACCACTACAACCGGTCACACAAAGAAAGTCTGTCTCATGTCCTCATGTGTCGTCGCCGCGGCTGTTGCCAACATGATTTCACCCGAGTGAGTGTCTAGTTATACCAGTGCAGAGAAGGAACTACATTGCTGAAGTACAACTTCAGGTTCTGGCAATCAAAGTATAGCCCTCACTACGTGTTGCCCTGGTCTTTTATGACAGCATTCTGGATCATCTCACCAACGATGTGTCTTGTCATTCGCTTTTATCTCAATCGCGAGAATCGGCGTCGACAGCAACTCCTAACTGAATGGGATAGCGACTCTGACAGACACCAACTCGTTGACACTGGCAATGGTGTTGTCAAAATCAGCGTGCAGGATCTGGATAAGACAGACAGGGAGAATCTCAAGTTCAAATATCCCCTTTAGTCTAATCTTCCCTGGGTCAACAGACAGACTGCTCAATGTTCATCACTCACCATTGACTGTGACAACAAAGTAATGGATAATGATTAGTAGCTGAAATACATTTACCGTTGGGCAGGGTACTATCATAGACAACCTCTTAGGGCAAGAGGATGTGGTGAGCAACGGTGCACAATATCATTTCTCAAGGACGGCCTAGAGTCTACTTTAGCTACCGATTTCATATACCGTAACTTCCGTCTGCATGGTATTTGGAGATACATCGGCACTATCAGGAACATTGGTGGCCGTATCGTATTTCTGATGTACTCCGGCGTAACTACACAGCAACTGGACCGAGCAATTGACTAGCCTAAACCTCGGATCGGCTAGCATCAACCGTCGCCAATGCCGGTATACGACTATCCTTGCTCTTAGCTTCACTTCCCCGGCATGTCAAGCGTCAATTCAGGGTTTCTCCCCGGAATTATCTCCGCATTTCCTTGTTTTGACGGCTGTCAAAAAACCCAATCACGGCCTGGACCCCGCAGTGCTTGTGCCGGAGTGTCTGCAGCATCGATGCATTGATAAACATGGTGCCCGGACATATCCTGTGTTCAGCATACCAACATGTCTGTACAACAGACTCACGAGCCCGGTGCATCGGCTAAGATACACCTGGGGCATCTCGAAAAGGCCGAAGAGCTCGCTTCTGACCTTTCTGCGGAGCATCAAGCCTTCCTTCTTGATAGACATGGCACCCTGGACCTCGATCCAGTCCCCAGCATCGACCCGGCTGACCCTTACAACTGGTCGCGATGGAAGAAAACGATCAATCTAGCGCTTGTTGCGTTCCATGCGTGTATGGGAACCTTCACGGCAGCTGCCATCATACCGGCCTACGAGGAGATTTCCGTCCATCTAGGCGTTTCCTTGCAACGCACGAGCTACCTCACCTCTCTCCAGATAGCCATCCTCGGTGGAGCGCCGTTGTTCTGGAAACCGCTATCATGTCGTGTTGGACGCAGGCCGATATTCCTATTGTCTCTGCTGCTGAGCTGTGTGTGTAATGTCGGGTGCGCGAAGAGTCCGGACTACGCTTCGATGGCGGCCTGTCGCGCACTCGTTGCGTTCTTCATTTCGCCGGCCATGGCGATAGGCAGCGCAGTGGTTGCGGAAACCTTCTTCCAACATGAGCGTGCGCGGTATATGGGCATTTGGACGGTGATGGTGACGCTGGGCGTGCCCGTCGGTCCATTCATCTTCGGTTTCGTGACATACCATGTGGGATACGAATGGATCTATTGGGTTCTGGCCATCGTGAGTATCTTTACAGTGTCCCATTGAAGAGTGTAGCTGATTGTCAGACCAACGCATGCCAATTCGTCTTGTACGTCTTCTTCGGTCCCGAAACACGGTACGTCCCAACCAACACGACGACGCCATCTGCCTTCCAAAGACAGTATCTACACATCCGGCGCATCGACCCCAGTCCTTTCACTATGACCGAATTCGTCCACCCCCTTTCCCTTTTCTGCAACATCCCCGTTCTTCTAGCTGCGGTCGCATACGCCATGGTGTTTGTGTTTGCCAGCGTGCTGAACTCCGTGGAGGTTCCTCAGTTACTGCAGAGCAAATTCGATCTCAATGCCCAGCAACTAGGTCTGCAATTCCTGGGCTTGATCATTGGCTCCTTGCTTGGCGAACAGCTGGGCGGCATTCTCTCCGATCTCTGGATGAGCTGGCGCGCTCGTCGTATCGGTCGTCTTCCCGCCCCTGAATTTCGCCTCTGGCTAAGCTACATTGGCTTCTTACTGGCCATTGCTGGCATGGTCATCTTTCTAGTGTGTACGGAGCAAGCGCGGCCCGGGAAATGGACAGTCGTTCCAATAGTAGGCACGGGAATCGCGGCCTTTGGCAACCAAGTCGTGACCACGGTACTCACCACCTATGCCGTGGATACCTATCCTGAGGACGCCGGTAGCGTCGGCGTGTTCATTAACTTTGTGCGTTCTACTTGGGGGTTTATCGGTCCGTTCTGGTATGCCCTCTTTGATCCCGATTGGTTTTTATTGGTTTACGGATTATAACAAATATTCTACAGGTTTCCCGCTATGTTCGAGGACGTAGGCGTCGCAGCCAGCGCCGGGATCATCGTGGCCTTGATTGTAGTAGTCAGTTTCATCCCTACCATCTTTCTGCACTGGCAAGGATGGCGATGGCATGGAGGGAGTTAATACCGGACTTCGGGGTATCCGGAGTAACAGAATGAGAACCAATATATTCCACGAGATTCTGGACTTGTCCATATATCTACCGTGAGTAGGCAGCGTTGTGTCAGACTCAAACTATACTAGAACTGCTGTTTGGAGAAGATTAAAGAGCCGGACCGTCGTTTCGGTTGTTGCATAGTCCCGTTTTAATATTGCCAGCCTTTGGAGCGTTCTATATAGCCAGCAGGAGATGCTGTATCTCTTTATGGATCAGTACTTTTGACTGTCACGGATAGATCGTGGGGGACTGTCGGCCTAGTTTCATACTGACACATAGGGCTGGCTGCATAGGTTCCAGTTAGAAAGCTTAGCCCTGGTATATAACATCTATGCCGGCTCTACATTCCAAACTACCAGCCAACTCCTTCTTCTTCTTTCCTTTCCGTACATTCACATTTCTTGTTCTGTTGACCAAAACTTGGACTCCATTTCTGCCATGCACTCTTTCCATCTCCTCAGTCTAGCTCTGCTAGGCTCCATTGTCTCCGCTGCCCCTGAGCGGTCCCGTGCCTCGGATTATACAAAGCGAGACCGCTGTACCTTCACGGACACCTCGCAGGTCTCCGAGAGCGCCTCGTCCTGCTCCAGCATCGTCCTCAGCGGCATCAAAGTCCCCGCAGGCGAGACACTCGACCTCTCCGATGCCAAAGACGGGACCAAGATCACCTTTGAAGGCACCACCACCTTCGGCTACAAGGAATGGAACGGCCCGCTGATTTATTTTGGCGGATCGGAAATCACCGTGACCGCTGCTGATGACGCCGTTATCGATGGAGAGGGGTCGCGCTGGTGGGACGGCGAGGGCTCGAATGGAGGCAAGACAAAACCCAAGTTCATGTACGCGCATAAGCTTGACGGTTCGACACTCTCCGGGTTGTGCATCAAGAATACCCCGGTTCAGGCGATCAGCGTGCAGGCAAATGACCTGCATCTCGAGGATATCACCATCGACAACTCGGACGGTGACCATAACGGCGGGCATAACACCGACGGGTTTGATATTAGCGGATCCGACGGTGTCTATATCACCGGAGCAGTCGTGAAGAACCAGGATGACTGCATCGCCATCAACTCGGGCAAGAATATCGAGTTCTCCGGTGGTTCTTGCTCCGGTGGCCATGGTCTGTCGATTGGTTCCATCGGCGGCCGTGACGATAACACTGTTGAAAACGTTACTATCCACGACTCGACTATCAGCAACTCGGCCAACGCTGTGCGCATCAAGACCAAGGTCAATGAGACCGGCTCTGTCAGTGGCATCACCTACTCCAGCATCAAGCTTTCCGGCATCTCGGACTACGGTATTGTTGTCGAGCAGGACTACAAGAATGGCGGTTCAAGCGGCACGCCCAGCAACGATATCAAGGTCACTGGCGTTACTGTCGACGGCGTGACTGGTTCGGTGGACGATGATGCCGTCCCCGTCTACATTCTCTGTGGTGACGGTAGCTGCTCCGACTGGACCTGGAGGAATGTTGATATCTCTGGCGGCAAGAAGAGCGACAAGTGTGAGAATGTCCCCTCTGGTGTTTCTTGTTAATCTGGAGACCCTGCTAGTACAGACGTGTTGGCCTTCGCAATGTATATCATAAACTTCCATTGAGTTAGCATAAGAGTGTATGATGTATATTTTGTTGAGTAAACTTACAATAAGGTCCTTCTCAATGCTTCTCTATATGTGTTCTGCTGATCTCAATAGGTGATGCCCAAGCACTATCCACCTAATCTATGAATAACAGTGCACGATGGGTTCTTTGGTCTTTGAGGATCAAATAATATCATAAAGTTAGAATCGCTCGTATTCATGTCTCATTAAAGTACATATCGGAAACTGTCGATCTCCTGGTCTGTTCGATTAGAGAGATCCTGCGCCAACTCTTCATTCTCCGTGAGCTCCGACGAAGACCCGTACAGTGCATCTCGTCGTCGATTCTCCCACATATAATACGCCAGCAGACATATTAAGAAGAATATGCCCAAAACCAGGCCCGAGATAGCTGATTTGAGCCCGGTCTGTGTCGTTATCATTAGCATTCAGGAGTGGACCTGTGTTACTATCAGGAAGCTTACCGGGTACTCCGGTTCCTCGGATGTGGTGTAAAACTGCGGTCCAGCGATATTCCCAGCACAATAGGCCACAAACAGTAAGGCGCTGACGACGCTCCGTTTCGTAAAGCCGGCCACGTTGGAGCTAATCAAGCTCAGTGAAAGTGGGACATTGACAGCGAATACACTTCCCAGTGTTAGGCCAGTGAGCCGGCCACCCTGGTTATCCAAGTCCAGCTTCCAGACAAGGATCATGCCAATAGTTGACACGGCAGCGTTCAGGATCATCATGGCTATTCTCGTTGATGGGACAAAGGTGGTCACGCCGGACGAAAGAATGAGGAAGACGATCTGTGCAGCTCCCATTGGCATTTGCAGCAGAAGGGATCTAAGGCGCGAGAATCCGAAGCCGTTGATAAGGACGGACGAGAACTAGAGTACTTAGCAGGTTACAACACCTTGGCCAAACTAGAAGACATACGGTAGTTATGCCACCATTGCACAGACAAACAGAAAACGTATACAACACTAAGAGCCACATCTGCGGATCTTTGAGGGCCATGAATGCCTGGTCCCATTTGAAGGAACCCGTGTCCATGACACCAGTTTTGTTCCTGAGAGTCCGCTGCACTGCAATAGCGCGTTCAGTCTCTGTGAGGAAGATGGCATTCTTGGGGCTATCCGGCAGCAATGATACCAACCAAAATGCCAAGCTCGAGGTTATAGCTCCTAAGAACAGAAAGATTAATTGCCAGTTGGTAATGGTGTGTATCTTGATGCTGCCAATGCCATAGGCTATTAGGCCACTGATGAGATTGGCAACACAGTTCCCGAGGTACCATGCAGATTGTCTAGACGAGTCAGCCAGATTCCATGGCAAGCCGTTAGGACTCATACCGTGCAGGCTGTTCCTCTCGAGTGTAGAACATGCCGGTAATTAATGAGAATCCAGGGGCGATGGCTGCTTCAGCAACACCCTGAAACAAGTCAGTACATACAGAAGAAACTCAGTATAGCATAACTGGCACGTACCAAAAAGAATCTTGTTGCCATCAATCCCCCGAAGTCCTTTGCAGCTGCATGGCACATAAGCATTCCTCCCCAAATAAATCTGCACCGAAATCAGCAACAGTGAAAAAGCTAGGTGGATGTTAAACGTACACCGACAGGCTGAGATACTTTGCGATAGGCAGACGGACCATCAGATATGAACTCGGCCAGCTCCAAGCAAGATATCCAAAGTAGAACACCGACGATGTCCAACTAAATTCGTCGCCTTTGAGGTTCTACCTCAGTGAGCATGAATCGATTCTAAGCCGTTGGAGGGCATAAGCATACAAGGTCTTCTCTCAAGTTGAACAACGTGGTCTGACTCAAGACGTATTTGTCCATGTACTGCATCATATAGCAAGCACCCATCATCGGTATTAATCTGGTTCGTCAGGTTGGTCCTCGTAAACAATGTACAGGGACATACACCAAGTCCAGCTTCCATATCACCTTGCGCTCCAGCTCTGGAGTTGCTTCCACCTCGAGCATCTGCCCAAGGGCAATGTCCCGAGCTGCTGAAGGCATACGGGTTGCTTTCAGGTCGTCCATGTCTGTGGTGACCCCGGAGGGGTCATGGGGTATTTGCTTCTCCATCCTAGGCGAGAACGATGGGTGCTAATGTTATAGAATTCCATGACGAGCTCAGTTATATATGTACCCGTGCCGGCTTGAACACGTGCGGAGAACATAGATCATCCTGTTTTGCCATAGAACTATAGAAGAGATCTCAACACAGGGCCTTGGCCTGTGCAATGCGTGTATCTCTCCGCATTATCCTAAGTCCCGATTCGTAGATAGCGACAAGGCACAGGAGAGAGGATAGTGTCCCTCTGCCGAGTCGGTTATCTCCTATTACCGACGAAGGTTGGCCAGTATCAATCGCCAGTCAACCTTTACAATTGGAATCAAATTAGCCAGTTTGACTCCGCCTTTAGATATTACCCATGGCTTCGGTCTAGCGGGCGGTTAGGCTCGAGGACAAGCGATGCTATGAGCCATACATAAACTTCAAGCTCGTCGGCAAATCCTACCAATTGAAGCCCGTCAATGTCGGCAAATTCCACGCTAGAGACATGTCGGCAACACGGATAACCAATCGGAAAAAGCAACAGGGACTCGGAATCTGCTCTTATCATGAAAATTGGCCGATTTTCCTGCGAATACCCCAGAATTTCATGCAGGGGACAAAGGTGTAATATCTAGCCCTTATCACGCTGTTTTGTTTACCTTCTGAACAATAGCGTTGGCATGGTGTTTGCCGATGTCCGGTATAGACAGATAACCCCCGCATCGTATCAACGTGGAGATAGTAATGTTGTTTAGAACAGTCGGACATCCTTTTCTTTCGCCTGCAGAATCCATTTGTAATATTGTGCCAGCCACTCGGTCGTACTGATAGTTGATATAGAAGCCAATGCCCCGGCAGTGTCTTTTGGCCTATACCCCAACCATTACGTGAACGATCGATCAATGTGGCTATCTTGAACATGTCACCTATCACTGAAGTCAAAGCTGCTGTTGACGAAGGCATCAGCTCCTTGCATTCATCTTTGAGGGAGCTCAACCGGGAGGTATTTCATGCACTGGTGACATAATATAGAACTATGGACTGAGACAGTGATCAGATTTGGTCCCATCCAGAACTTGCATACCACGAGCACAGAGCGCATGATCTCATCTGCGACTTCCTGGAAAAGCAGGGATTCACCGTCACTCGACATGCATATGGTCTTGATACGGCATTCGAAGCCATCAGTGGGTCGGGCGGACATCTGGTCAACTTCAACGCCGAGTACGATGCTCTGCCGGACATTGGCCATGCCTGTGGCCATAACCTGATTGCTACGAGCAGCGTGACTGCATTTCTGGCCTTATCTTTTGCCCTGAGAAAGTTTCAGATTCCTGGGCGGACACAGTTACTGGGGACTCCGGCAGAAGAGAATGGGGGTGGAAAGGCCCAATTGATTGATGCGGGTGCCTACAAAGGCGTCGATGTATCTTTGATGGCGTATGTCCTCACTCTTCCCTACCCCCGGTGTCTTCATGTCTTCAGACTGACGCTGCTCCTGTAGTCACTCATGTTCGCGACACCTTTTCCCCGATGTAAATGAAGATGGCATCGCTGGGACCATGATGAACGCCCGGAAAAAGCTGCACTGCGAATTTACCGGCAAAAGCGCACATGCTGGGGGCAACCCCTGGGACGGGATCAATGCATTGGATGCTCTTATTGCCTCCTATAATAATGTGTCGATCCTGCGCCAGCAGATCCTCCCCGACGAACGGATTCACTGCGCTTTCTTGGACACCCCCAAGGTGGCCAATGTGATTCCCTCGTCCACGCAAGCGTTCTGGCAGGCACGTAGCCCGACCATGAAGGGGTTGGATCGACTTGTGGGCAAGGTGCGCAACTGCATCGAAGCTGGAGCATTGGCAACGGGGTGCCAGGTTGCTATCAAAGAGTATGCCTGTCCTATATGGTCTCGTCCGGCTTAGTGCTAACTCGACGCCAGGGAGGAACTATACGCCGACGTCAGATTAAACGGCACCCTCTGCGAGCGATACCAAGCGCACATGCAGACCTATGGCCGGAATGTCCGCAAAGACTATGATAAGGTCCTGACTGCCTCGTCAGACATTGGTCAGTCCTCTTTGCACTTGTCTCCATGCCCCGGATAGATAGCTGACACGGGGGATACAGGCAATGTCAGCTACGTAACACCCACGCTGCATACCATGTTCGCCATCCCAGCTCCAGACGGTTCATCCCCGCATCATCCGTCTTTCACTTCAGCTGCTGGAACCGACGTGGCACATGAAGAGGCCCTGGTGGTTGGCAAGTCGTTGGCCCTCATCGGATGGGAGATGCTCACGAAAAAGGCCCTGCTGGAGCGGGCACACAAGCAGTGGCAGGAGAGCGTCCATGCTAGCCATGTAGATAGCAAGAAGACCTCAGCCTTGTAGACAACCTCCTGGGGCCATGTCGGTGCTCTCCGTCACAACCCTCGAATGTCACCGGATCGGGAAATCTGGACGATTGCTTAGTAATCCCCCAATTCCCGGATATTTCCCGATAAACCAGCGTTCTTTTCTGCTATTTCTATCCTTTAATTCCTCCCCAGGACTATTGTAATAGATTATTGTCTGCAATCGAATATATGATGCTCGTGCCTGGCCCCTGGAGGGTTCACTGAGCGCGATATATGTCGGGACGGAACGCCCCTCGGTCTAAGAATGGTATGCTCTGCCGATTTACAACGAGGAGGACTCTCTAACCCTGGTGCTATGTAGGCTGCAGTACCTGCCGCCGTCGAAAGGTGAAATGTGGAGAGGAACGTCCTGTCTGCCAGCGATGCGCCAATCTGAGCGTCCACTGTGAATGGGGCATGCCGGTCAAGCGCAGCCATGCTGTCCAGCGGCGAGAACTGCAACCAGTTCGACCCCGGCCGACACATCCAGAGAAGATCAATTTGGATTATTCGACGCTGGAACGGCTGTGGAGGGATTACGGTGCTTCTCGGCTGATGGGTTCATCGGATTCGTTTCGTCCGGCCGCGTTGCCGTTTTTACCTCACTATGCGGATCCAAGCCTGTCTCCTCTCTGTGCGCCTGTGTCGGTGCCGGAGGTCGCATGCGCCAATTCCCTGGTCCTCTCAAAGCAGGATCAAATGTATTTTCAGTATTTCCCGTCGTCGTCGATCGTGTTCTACTACATGAAGTCATGGCCCTGGAGCAGTTTCTCTTATCTATACCAAGGGCCAGCCGCGACCAACAATGTAATTATGCGGATGATCATGGCGGTTTCGGCTGGAGACGTGCACCGCCATGAACTGGAGATACGTTCTCCGGGTCGACCGACTGCAGAGGATTATGCGCGATATCATTATGGTTTGGCCGTTAAGGAATTCCGCCAGATGCTTGAGACCCCACGGCAGGATGTCTCTCGCAGCACGTTGGAAATGATCTTTCTGGCGATGTTTCTATTGATCATGTACGAATGGCAATTTGGCAACGTGCGCAATCTACAACTCCATCTGCGGGGCGTGCGGTCATTGTTGGAGATGCATCCAGAGCTGTTCCAAGATCGCGGTGTCAACAGTGTGTTTTCATTGATGGACGTCGATGAGTCGGATCAGGCTTTGCCTAAGCTTTCCCTTGCGCCGGTGCAGATGCTTCTTTGGATTTTGTATGCTCCCTGGATGTCTCATTTGCCGAGATTAATTCTAACCCAGTCAGGTACGTGGATATCGAGGCCCAGCCGATGGGTCTATCCGACTCGCTGTACGATTATGTGTTACATTCCGGGAACCCATATCTGCACCCAGACCATTTGCACCAATGCGCGCGCCTGTGGGGACGGTGTTTCTGGGGAGAGCAGTATCCAGACCAAGAGGTCATGGATGACAACGAGAACTACCGTGGATTGGAATTGATCCACGTTGGTATGGTCCTGCGACATGCGATATGGAAACTCGCTGTGGGCAACCCTGTCGTACCCGAAACGAGTGCGGATTCGCTTTTTGAAGAGATGGTCAGAATACGAAATGTGAGTTTGGCGCCCTGTCAACTCTTTATCTCTCTATATTCTGACACATGGACACAGAGGTACTCGGATCTCTTCGTTACGGCCAAGATGGCCCGAGGGACGCAAGCATACCGCACGATCACCACGATTCACCTGGCCGTCGCCTACTTTTGCGCCCATGTTCTATTCCATCGGCGGGTGTTGTGCACCGACAGACCACCGTCCGCGCTCCATCGCCAGGCCATTGGGCAAATCGTGGAAATCGTCCACAAGCAGTACAGCTGGGCGCCTCGGCTGGTGCAGCGTTTCCAGTGGCCGCTGCTCATGGCGGTCATCGATACAGACGACTGTGTGCACCGTGACTGGATCCGACAGCGACTGGAGGAGATCAGTGGGTGTCACTCAGCGTTTGCCTGGGCAAGTCGCGTAGCAAACGAAGTATTAGCGCAACAGGACCAGAATGGAGAGTATGTGGACCTGGCTGAGGTTTTGCGTAGCCATGTACAATAGTCTCTGTATATAGGTCATATGACTCATATCCAAGCTCAATTATCACCATTATCTAAAAAATACGCATCATAGGCCACCTCCCCTTTGGCCCTAGTCGCTCGACCAACAATAACGCGGTTATTCATCCAGCGATATCTCTCATGGCCCGTTTCGATCTTGATATGCAAATGGAACCAGTACTGACCCGGATCCACGCCGTCGCCTTCCATTAACGCCTGGAGCACTTCGGGAGGACCGGATCTGGTTCCTTCAGTTCTGCTTTCATGAGCATGCTGGACTTTCCGTCGTTTACAGGAGAGGAAATGCACGGGCATACCGGATATATAAATAAGCGCCGTCATCGCTCTTGATCACGTAGTTTGTGTTCACATGCGTCGTCTGGTCTTCCTCGACCAACCTGCATCGCATCAGTACTACATCCATGGCATCAGGGATTAGAAAGGCAGGAATGTACATGAAATCCGCGCCTCCAGGCACCACCTCGCCGGTGATGTACTCCCCGCTCACACTCCCGGAGACAATCGGCACACAGCGTCGACGACCGTATGGGCCCTGCCCGATTTCCAGGGGTGCAGACACAGCGCAACGCAGGGTGAAGAGGTGTATGAGGCTGGGAGGTGGAAGGATTGGCATTTTGTGTGTACTCTGTATGGGGATGTGTGTTAGTTAGGTTGTATTCCGTACAGAGTAAGGCGGGGAGATATAGCTTGCCGATAGAGGGCAGGAACCCTGGTACGATGACACTAGTTACATGAATTCAACGCTCAATGCTCTTAATGGCATATTTTATAGATGCATTCTCATAAGCATCGATATCTATAATAATAAACTACAGAGGTATGCTGCATGATCCTGCATTGTCCAGCATAACTGCATCCAGCCTACCGTAAGAGAACTGGCCTGGCCTTAATGTGAGTAGCTGGATAATAGCCGGCCCTTCGTCAATTGAATCCGTCATATCCTGATCTTTAGTCCTTCCGGATACTGTCTTTGTATCGTTGGCTTATCAACTCCCGGCACCCGAATCCACTGCAGTATGAGGCGTCAGTAAGATCGCGGCGACAAGTTGTCGGTGAGAACCCATTGCTTTGATAGGGATTGCAGCGTATAATGTTTATACAATCCTTGCGCATCTATATGTGCAAAAGTTCCACTCCTACATGCACACTCACTCGAGTCCGGCATATATGGTCCAGGACTGGAAATGCCATCCCATCCCAGGTGGACAGGTTAGTAACGTAAGATGTACAACGTAAGATATACTATCTGAGATGCAGCCGGCCGTCGAACAAAATCAAGATGGTTGGGAATAACAGATCAGTCATGGTCAGTGCCCTGCTCTCCTTCGTCTAAGGTCAATGGTTCCTCGCAATCCGGGTTGGCGAGTGTGGAAGCATCACTGCGTCCTCGCGTCATTCAGATGCCGGCCATTACCGCTGGAGCCTCCCAGTTAAAAGCATCTACTCCACCAACCGGTGGGTTCTGATACAGGATACTTGTTGGTTTGAATAACCGTAGACTACAAAAAGCATGGACACTTTCATTACGATATTTCAAGTATCCTCTACGGGTTACTTGCATGTCAACCGTTTTAGATCCGGAGTTTTGACCGCGTAACAGAGGGTTATCATTGGCTGGTTACGGCATGCCCTACCCTAATCTTATCAATCAATCACCACTGAGTCATCCGCGCTCGATCGCCGGAAATCGAAATGGTTGCAGTCATTCTTCAGTCTTCACGCATTCATTCCCCCCGGGCAACAGCTTCAACACATTCCATTGCATTCAACATGGACAGCTGCATCCTCACCCTGTCGTGTCCCGACCAGCCTGGGATTGTCCACGCCGTGACTGGCTTCCTGGCCCAGCATGACCTCAACATCGTCGACTCCTCGCAGTTCGGCGATCCCACCTCCAAGCGATTCTTCCTGCGCATCCACTTCGCCCCGGCCAGCAAGGAGACGCCCGCCCACGCGCTGGACGAACTGCGCCAGGCATTCGAGCCCATCGCTGCCGCCCACCGCATGAACGTCGACCTGCGCCCTGCCGCCCAGAAGCCCCGCGTGCTGATCATGGTGTCCAAGATCGGCCACTGTCTCAACGATCTCCTCTTCCGGCAGTCCACGGGCCAGTTGGGTATCGAGGTGCCGGTGATTGTGTCGAATCATCCGGACTTTGCGCCCCTCGCGGCCACGTACCACGTGCCGTTCGTGCATCTGCCCGTCACGCCCGAGACCAAGGCGCAACAGGAGGGGAAGGTGTTGGAGCTGGTGCGCGAATATCACGCGGATCTGGTGGTGCTGGCGCGGTATATGCAGGTGCTGACGCCGACGCTGTGCGAGGCGATGTCGGGACGGATCATCAACATCCACCATAGCTTCTTGCCGTCGTTCAAGGGCGCCAAGCCGTACCACCAGGCGTATGACCGTGGGGTGAAGATTATCGGGGCCACGGCGCACTTTGTCACCAGTGACCTGGACGAGGGGCCGATCATCGAGCAGGATGTTGTCCGGGTCAACCACTCGATGAGCCCGCGCGAGCTGACGCATGCCGGCAGTACGGTCGAGAGCAATGTGTTGGCGACGGCCGTGAAGAATGTGACGGAGCGACGGGTGTTGCTCAACGGGCATAAAACGGTTGTTTTCAATTGACATCCATGCGTGGTTGTTAGCTCGCTCGCTAGCTAGCCAGAGCAAGCTCGCTCTATACTATATAATACTAGATGCAATAGACAAATTACAGGTTGGCCACCAGTTCATCCACACTCTTCATCTCCCGGTCATTATTTTCCCCCACGTCCAGGGCCACCAACACCCGACTGACACAGTTATACCCGGCGACCCCCGTGGTCAACTCGACCACCTCCCGGTCCGACAACCCCTCGTGCTTCAGCAACGCAAACACCTCGTCCTCCACCCGCACCGTCCGCGTCATCTGGTCCGTATACCGCACCACCGCCTGCTGCAACCCCGTCAATGCACTCCCCGCCAGCAGCTGCAGTTCGTGCTCTGCGGACTCGGACTGGGTCGTCGACGGCAGCGTCCGCACGGCATGTAGTTCCGCCGGCTGGATCCCGCCCTTCAGCGCCAGCGGGGCATGTGCGTTCCATTCGTAGACGGCCCCCGTGAGCACGGCTACGCGTGAGATGGCCAGCTCGAGCAGGCCCTGGTCGAGTTGCGTGGAGGAGCGAATGGCGCCGATAAAACTGTTCCACCCATCGGCCAGAGGAGGGGCGTGCAGGAGGGTCAGATCGAGGGGAATCAGCGGCCGGGGATGGCGTCGGGCCGCGATGCGATTGTAGATATCGCGGTCCTCGGGGGTTTGAGGCGTGGCTGGGGCGTAGGGCAGGCGCATGACTGTGTTGAATAGAATCAAGTATGTTGATATCAGCCAGACCCATCTACAGTACTCTAGTATACTTGAAGCTCCAGAATTACCCCGGAGTCTAGACGGAGAAATGCTTTTCCAGAATGATTATCCGCCCGAACGGGAAAGTCTTTAGCCGGCGGAAGAGTATTCATCCCTCCGCATGAGATGGAGATTATACAGAATACAGAGTAGATTTGGAGAACGATTTGAGAATGATTAGAATGATTGAGAATGATTGAGAATGAGATTGACAGGGCGATGATTGAGCTCAGTCCAGTAGAGGGGCGTGTCTAGCTGCGAAGTTGAGTCACTTGAGTGGTACATGTGGTAGCCCTAGATGGCCTACAAAGTCAAGAAGCCATGCAAGAGAAGTCACGTATGATGCAATTACAAGCTATGCTATAAAACAATCATAAGAAGGAAAATGTAAGAAAGAAATCACAGCCGCGACAGATTCCCCGCCGGCTCCAAGCACATATCAAAATGCAAATCCAACTCGGCCTTGGGGTCCCCGTCCCGCGGCGTGAACTGCACCACCAGATCGTCCTTGACGGCAAACACCGTGTCGTCGTGGGTGTACGGGTCGTCGTCCGGGAACAGCTGCGTCGTGACAGTGGTGTAGCCGGGGGCACTGATCATCAGGTGGATGTGCGCCGGCCGCATCGAATGCCGGTCCAGCGCCTGCAGCAGCACCCACGCCGGCCCGTCATTCGGCAGCGAATATCCCGTGGGCTTCAGGCAGTAGAACCAGTAGTCGCCGTGGCGGTCGGTGCGGAACTTGCCGCGCAGGTTGTTGGGTTCCTGGTGGTCCGGGTCCTGGAAGTCGTATTTGCCGTTCGACGACGCCTCCCAGATGTCCACCACCGCGTTGGGGATGCCCTTGCCCGTGCGCAGATCCGTCACCTTGCCGTGCATCAGACAGGTGTGGCCCTGGTGGGGGGACAGCGCAATGTTGTCGCCGTTCTGGCGGAAGGGCGCGTGAGGGCTCCAGAAGGGGCCGAGGATACTGGGCGAGGTGGTCTGGCGCGAGCCATCGGCGCCGACGGAGTATGTGATCTGAGTAACCAGTCTTCATTCGTTAGTTGGCATTGGCTTGGCTTTGGCATTGACACTGCCACTAGAACAGCCCTCAGGTTCAGGTTCAGGGTCAACTTACGACTCCAATCCCAGAATGTCCGACAGACGTTGGCCCTCGTTCCGGGTGGCAGAGCTGGCCTGGCCCACCGAGTTCAGGTACCGGACGCCCTGCTCCCACTCGTCGTACTGGAGGTTCACTTCCTGGGCGAATTCGTGCAGATGCTTGACCAGGCAGCCCATAATATCCCGCATTCGCGGCGTGGTTTTAGGGCCAAAGGACTTGACGACCTGCTCGGTGAAGTTCTGGGCTTCGGACATGTTGTCTTGAGTCTTTGAAAGAATAGAGAATAAAGGAGAATGAACAATACAGCAACGACGTGGTTCTGGCTCAATTGAAGCCCTTCCAGCCTTTTATATGCCCGTCCTCGGCATTCGCATCGCATCGCAACCGAACGGCAAACCAGCGCGGCAGCATGACGGAGTCGCAATCGGCACCGCCGGGGTATAAGAAGTATCGCCCAGAAACACTTGCCGGGTCCAAAACGAATATCCAAGATGAAGCATCATCTGATGGTCGGCACTTGGACGCCGCCCGGCCGCATCTATACCGTGCAGTTCGACGATGCGGCCTTGACGCTGGCGATGGTCAAGAAGACGGACATTCCGGAGGATGAGCCGATCTCCTGGATGACATTCTCCGTACGTTGGCATCTTGTCTACTGGGCAGAGGCTAATGGGCGTAGCACGACAAAAAAGCCATCTACGGCGCGGCCATGAAGAAATGGAATAGCTTCGCCGTGAACAGTCCCACGGACATTGTCCACCAGGTGTCGCATCCGGTGGCGGGTCATCGTATGCTTCGGCCTCCCCTGCGGTAATCGCGATTAAGATGAGAGACTGAATTCAAAGCGTCAAACAAACAGCTCTCGCCCCTAGCGCAGACACCAACACCCGTGCCATCTTCGTCCTGGCCGCCCGGCAGCCCCCCTACAATGTCTACGGGAATCCCTTCTACCAACACGCTGGCTATGGCAATGTCTTCTCCGTCACGGACGACGGTCGTCTGGCCGAGAATGTCCAGAACTACGAGTATGACCCGGCCACCGGGATCCACGGCATGGTCTTCGATCCCTCCGAGACGTTCCTGTACAGCGCCGACCTCCAGGCCAACAAGGTGTGGACGCATCGCAAGGAGTCCAATGGCCAGTTGACCCTGCTGGATTGTCTGGAGGCGCCCTCGCCCGACGACCATCCGCGCTGGGTCGAAATCCATCCCAGTGGGAAATATCTGTATGCCTTGATGGAGGCCGGCAATCGCCTGGCGGTCTACCTCCTGGACCGTAATCATATCCCCGTGTTTACGCATATTACATATCCTTTGCTGCCGGAGGGTGCGACATCCCCGATAACACGTGTAAAGCTGCATAAATGCTAATGTTTAGGCCTTCCCCCCCGCAACAAATACCGCGGCGATGTCTGCTTCTGCACTCGCAACGGGCAATATCTCTTCGCCACCACCCGGGCCAACGCCCACGATGTCACCGGCTACATCACGGCCTTCAAGCTGGGCGAGTCCGGGAACATCGAGCGCCAGCTCTTCATCCAGCCCACCTCGACCAGCGGCGGGCACTCCAACGCCGTCAGCCCGTGCGACTGGAGCGACGAATGGCTGGCCCTGTGCGATGACCAGGTGGGATTTGTCGAAATGTATCGCTTCCGGAATGAGAGCTTGGTCCGAGTTGCCCGAGTGGATATCCCGGAGAAGGGGTTCGGGATGAATGCGATTTGGTACGATTAGAGCTGTTAGAGCACATCCAGTATCTTCTCTAGAATACTTTACTCCGGAAGAATAGGAACCGGACAAGTACCGATCGGTAGTCGGGATCGGCTTCGTGGGGATATAAAACTATCTGCCATTCCATGGCCAATCATACATGCTTCCAAAACATCATATCCGTCGACAACCATGGCCGGCCTTCTCTACGTAACGATACAGCCCAATGCATCGCTCCCTGCCTCCCAACTGATCAACTGGTACCAGAATGAACATGGTCCCCTCCGTCTTCGCCTGCCCTTCATCACCAACGGGTTTCGGTATCGAGCCGCCGATGCTGAAGCCCCCGAATGGTTGGCTCTCTACGACATCACCGACATGCAGGAGCTGACCGGCGATACGTACATGGCACTCCGGGGGGACGGCATCCGCACGCAGCGGGAAAAAGATACCATGAGCCAGATGGCCGTCGACCGAAAGTTGTACGATCTGCTGGTAGATCGGAAAGCCGCCGGTTATCGTCCGCTGGACCAGCAGCCTGATACCGAGAGTACCGGAGCCGTCCTGCTGGCGGTTGCTATGAAGGTGAAGCCCGGCGAGCCCGAGGACGATTTCAATCGCTGGTACGCAGAGGAACATATCGAGATGTTGAGTCGCATACCTGGATGGCGCCGCAGTCGTCGCTTTGTGACGTCCGTCATCGACTCCAATGCGCCCAAGGAGTATATTGCATTGCATGAATTCGCGGCAGTCAACGGTCTGGGTGGTCCGGAGCATCAGGCAGCCGTCGATACGCCCTGGAAGCACCGCATCATGGACACGGCCGTCACCGAAAAGAACCGCCGCATCTTCCAGTGGTATTATACCTTTGGCCCGGCCCCGCGCGAACTGGGTGCCCTGACAGCAGACTCCGAGGCCAACAAGCCGTGGTCGTCCAACGATGGCCGCACCACAGCTATCCCCTCGTCGTCGCGGCCTGCCGTGGAGTCCTTCATCACGACCCCGGACGGCGTCGACATCCCCTACCGCATCGAGGGCAGCACCGACCCCAACTCGCCCGTGCTCGTGCTCAGCAACTCCATCCTCGTCGACTGGAGCGTCTGGGACGGCTTCGTGGAGGCGTTTTGGGCGAACCCCCAGAACCGCTCCTTCCGGATCCTGCGCTATCTCACCCGCGGCCGGCTGCAGAACGCCGGCGAGAAACCCGTCACCATCGATGTGCTGGCCGGCGATGTGATCGCGCTGCTCGACGCCCTGCGCGTGCCGTCGGCCACCCTCATCGGTGTGAGCCTGGGTGGCGTGACCGTGTTGAATACCGCCTTGTTGTATCCGGACCGCGTGGAGAAGTTCATCGCCTGCGATACCAACAGCAGCAGTCCCGAATCCAACCGGAAGGCCTGGAACGACCGGATCGCCGTGGCTGAGGCCGACAACGCCGTCTCCCCGTCGTCTGGTGAGAAGGTCGTCGGCGAGACTCTCGCTCAAGCCACCACGAGCCGGTGGTTCGTCGACGAGTCCATCGAGACGAAGCCGCAGCTTTTCGCGCAGGTCAAGGACGTCGTCAAGAACAACAGCCTCGAGGGTTTCCGCCGGGCTGCCCAGGCCCTCTGTGCATACGATGTCCGCGAACGCATGGCGAATGCCTCGGTGCCGGGACTCTTCGTCGCCGGTGGTGGCGACGGCGTCCTCCCGCAGACGATGCAGAAGATGGCGGAGGACTTGAAACTAGACGCCGAGCTGAAGATTATTGACAAGGCCGGGCATTTGCCCATGGTGGAACAGCCGGGGAGCTTTACTGAGGTGGTGAATGCGTTTATTCATGGCTAGTTAGGTATCTCGCTGCTGTCCTAATACTCATGTAAAAACCCCCATGACGCCTGTATGTTATGCATGACAAGACAGATGAATGATGATGACGACGACGACGCTATATGTACTCTCCCGTCTGCGTCACCTCCACCGTCCGATGTATCCCCATCCCCAACCTTGTGCCCGGGACCGGCCCGAGACCAAGGCCCATTTCCTCATCAATCCCCGGCAGTGGCGGCCGTTCCGTCAACTGCTCCTGGCTTGAGCGTTCTGACGAATTGCGCTCATCCGCAGATTGTGGGTGGCGCTGGCTCTGCACCGTTGTCACCGTGACGGCCAATTTATCTGGCCGCAAGCGGCGCTGGACATCGCTCTCCAAGGAGCCGAGTAGGAGCCGTGGCGCACTGGCTGAGCCCTTGTTGTATGACGACGGGTCTTGCGACTTGGAAAAGCAGCGACGGAAGAGCGGGCGCAGTGTCGCCAGACTCCCTGCCGATATCCCCAGCCCGGTCTCGATATTCGACCACACGGCGATGTTGACCGTTGCGTAGAGGAAGTCGTCGATGTCAGCGAACGTCCAGACCCAGGGGATACGGATGATGACTGCTGAAGATGCACTGCGTTTGTCAGATTCGGCCTGTATAGAATGTAGGATGTAGGGGGAGGGAGTCTTACATGCATGCCATCCCCAGAATGCCCACGACCGCGAGCTTGGTCCTCCGCTGCATATTCAGGTTCCGGACCAGGAAGAACGGTAGGATCCCGACGGTGAAATCGCACAGCGCGGCAAACGCACTATACACGTAGGTCATGGCGATGACAATCTCGATGTTCATGCACGATCCCTTGATGTTCGGGTCGTATGCCGTGCGCGTCCAGTAGAAGTCCAGCGGCTTGCACTGCAGCATCATCACAAACATGAAGACAATGCCCGTGATCCCGGTCAGGGCCATCACCGAGTATAGAGTCCAAACGTGCTCGCGTTTGACGGTGATTCGCAGCAGGAAGATGCACACCGAGACTTTGCAGCCGATGCTGGCGAAGCAGTAGGCGATTTCGCAGAACCACCAGTACTATTTTCCATTCGTTAGGCTCCTCTTCATCCCACTCAATCGGAATGCTGGGCAGGTACCTCCATTGCCGTCACCCGTTCATGCGCCGTCAAATTGTCCATATGCTGCCCGGTGCCGTATAAACTGCCTCCAATCATGGATCCGGAGAACATAAAGTAAAACAACTATTACTACCCCGTCAGCTCGTCCGCGACAACAGAAAAGAGGGCACAAGTAGAGAAACATACCATGGCTGCTACCATCACACCATCATCCCAGCCGAAACTGCGGACTATACGCAATCGCACATAGCATCGCAGTATCACTGTCACGCATGCGATGGACACAAAGGTGGCCGCCACGGCCTTGACCTCCACACTGCGGTCTGTCATGGCATGCTTGACCCAGGCAACGGTCGAGGTTGAGACACGCTTGGTTTATGAATCAGTCGCAGGGCCGGCCGGTTAACTGCAAAAAAAGAAACAAAAAAAATGAGGTGTGAAATAAGGTAGTAGCAGGGACCTAGATTTGGCCTTCGGCCGGGGCAACCGAAATTTTAAAGCAGTAAATCTGGCAGTACTCCGTAGTGGCTAATTGCTGATTACTCCGGAGTATTATCGCTTTAGCAGCATTTTTAGTGCCATCGGGGAATGTCATCCGGAGCTTGCACGGCCAACGCCAGAGCCAGGTTCGAGCCAGTGTTTCAAGAGAGTCAAGCGTCACTTATCTTTGGAGCCATGGTCTGCCGATACAGAGTGCAGCCATTTTATGATTACCAGTCACCCTGAGTCGCATTGGCCCGGCCACGCCACAGCCGCCAGACAGCGGATCAAAGACTCGCTTAACCAGAATCAATACGGCCGCCAGCAAGTTTGCGGAGCGGTAAGGTTCTAGACGCAGACTAGCTGGCTCGTATGCAGGCTATGCCGGGACCTAGTGGCGCCGGTCTTGCCTAGCGGCATGGCTTTTCCGGTTCAGGCAAAGCCGGAGTCTCGTGTTGAGTTGGGGATAGAAGTATTTTCCGTACGCCCGGAGGTAGCCACCTTCCTGTACATTTGCCCTGCAATGGACTCTGCAATGCGATAGACACGAGGTCGAAATGCCCGGCAGAGACCAGGATCCAGCCGGGGACACACATGGCGGCCATGTGGTGCTATACCAGGACCAGCACTATAGACGCTCCCGGTTGGGACTGCAAATGTGGCCCATATAACCGCTTTGGCACGTCATGCAGGGTGTCAGACTTTAGGCCCATCGGTATCTTGCCGGACTATTGAGTTGAAATAGCGTCGGACTAAGTTACAGGCATTTAACGCCCCGGTCCATAACGCTCTTAATATAGCCTTAGTATCACCTTAATATAGGGACAATCCAGCAGCTTAGACCAATTTGGGTTAAGGGGACGGCTCGATGACGGCCAGACAGCTCCGAGTAAAGACCGAGATGACACTGCACTGAGACTAGGGAATGCCAGGAGAAATGGATGTCTGGAGAGACCATGGACGCTCCGATTGATAGGAGACTGGCACCAGTTGTGCTTTGCTGGCCGAGACGCACGCATCCAACTGGGTCTGAGATACGTCCGACATGCTGACCCGACACTAGCCATGCAAGATGCACCATGATGCGCCGAGTTTCTTCAGAGTTCAAGTAGAGTTCATGGATAGATCGAGGGATACTCGTCACACTCACGCGACGGCCGTTGTGTCACTCTGTTATCATGGCATCCTCCGATATCTCATGCATTCGAACAGACCAATATCCACTGGAGCCACCACAATAGCCAGAGGACAATGCTTCCTGGCCCTCCCGCGAACCTTCAGCGGGACATCTCTACGCTCAAGATGTCCTTCCAGATGATTGCTCACTTCTCCAGGGAACGAGTCACCGACGACCACTTCCACCACTACAACACCGGCCGCTTTCGTCAATGAGGATTATGAACTGGCGACGGTACTCGCCATTTGACTTCAATGGCTTATGTGGGATATCCTCCTTGCCGTCGGTGGCATCGCCAATCAGCCGAGTCCAGAAGCAGGGCGGGTATAACAAGGCGCTGCTCATGACCGCTGAAAATGGCCGGACGGTTCTCGCCAAGTCCCTTATCGTTCCTAGGCATTATGCGACAGCGTCGGAAGTGGCTATACTGGCATTCGGTATATCTAGATGTGCTTAGGTCCGAGCTAAGAAGGGGCAGTCCAGCACCGCTCTTCCACGCCAGTCTCGGAGATGTCTTGATTGGAGTGCCGACGAGGATGACCTGCCCGGACTGAGTATATCGTCCTGGAAAATAAATTGGCAACAGTTAACTTTCCCGGCTTGCCTTGTATCTGCGAGTCTCCCTACCCACTGTCTTGCAGGGCGATCATGCTCGTCAAACCGCACCATCGGCGTCGATGAAAGTATTGACTCGGGCCTATGTACCACAGCGCATGGCCTGGTGGGTTTGCTGCCGATCCAGAGGTATACGCTGATTCAGGGCCATGTAATTACGCCTGCGGTCAACTGGAACGCGATACGAGAACACGCCAACGTATCAGGACGAACTCTCTCCTCCCTCGCCCGGGATCTCGTGCACCGAGGCATCTGGCAAGTTGAGCGTTTCAAGACCTCCATGTCGGCCGCGGCCCTCACTACGGCACGCCCGGAGACCACCTCATTTCCGTGCTCCTCGATGAATTGCCCGTGCTCCATCGCCACGGCGGCCTTCCTGGGCCATCCTGACTTTCACCCGGGGAGTATCTTCGTCTCGCACGATGACCCCACCGCCGTAAATGGTATCGTCCATTAGCAGTTCGCTGGGATCCTGCCGCGTTTCACCAAGGTCCAGTTGCCATTGTTCTCCACACTGGCTACGGACGGTACTCGCCATATCGTCAGGAGCCGGTGGCCGCGCTCTTGAACGGCCATCGGGACACGTCTTATCCCGACCTGCCGGAGCCGGATGTTGCTGTGCGGAAACTCTTCACGCTGTGCCCGAATACGTATCATGATGGCATCCTGCCTCTGCACGACTGTCTGGTAAAGATCTTCCAGTATTGGAAGCGATTGGGGGCCCGTCGGGAATGTCCGTATCGGTTCTCGACGAACGAGATTGAAACCCATGAGACAGTTCGGAGAGTATCAGGACTGGCTGCAGTTAAGCATCGATTTTAACGAAGCCAAGAGTAGGCGCAATAGGTTGTACAAGCTTATTTAACGAAGCCAAGGGTAAGCACGATAGGTTGTACAAGCAATTTGTCAAGAATACGATGGAGTTATGCCCGAGGAAGAGGCAGAGAAGCTGTGGTTCTTCAGGGAAAGGAGCTAGTTCAGTGCCCGGGAGGGTTAATAGACAACAGAACGTAGGGCTTTTATTTGGTCGTTATTGGTAATGTACATCATAGCAATCATTGCAACTGTCAACATAGCCCTGGGCAGGCGACAATACTCCGGCCATTGTTTAGGCAATTTCAGTGACCTGCTGTTCAGTCACCTGCTCCTGCTCTGTCTTGCCCTTGTTCTTATTCTTGCCCTTCTTGTAAACACGTTCATCGTTCGGATCAAACCCGCCATTCCCCCACAATGCCCATTCCTCTGTATCTCTCATGTAGTCTTCCGGCGTAAACGACGTTCCGTCTGCCTTTTCCTTCTCGAGCAGCTCAAAGAACCGATCGTAGTTGATCCGCGTATGCCACTTGCCATTCACATGGAACCGGTCCGACGCCAACAACACGCAGCAGCTGTGTGCATGTTCTGCTGCTAGGCCGTAGTTCAATCCACGTCGCTCCAGCTCCTTGTTCAGCTGCATTACGAAGTCGGCGATTTCTTCGTAAAACGGGACATTTTGCATCGTTAGGCCTGCTCCCGCGCTGGTGCTGGTGCCGCAGTACGTCACGCCCTTGACCTCGACGAAACACGGCAGCGCTTTTTCGACTAGGTTGGCGTACCCGATCACCTCGTCATCGACGTTGAAGCCCTTGACGAGAGTAAGTCGAAAGACGGTACGCTGGACATGACGCTTTTCCCGGAGGATATCGAGACACCGTTGGAAACGCTCCCAGAAGTCGCGATGCAATGGTCGGTCGATCTTGCGCAAGCTCTCCCGATTACTCGCGTCAATCGAGACGTAAAGCTGCGTCACACGGTGCAGGTTCTCCAGTTGGTCCGGATGCTGTGCATTGCACACCAGGAAACTGGAGATGTGTTCGCCATGCAGCAATTCCAGGAAGCGGTTGATGTGAGGATAGAAGATCGGTTCGCCGACCAGACTGAGAGCACAGTGGCGGATTCGCATCGCTTCGGAGAATCGTTCCGCTCGCACGCCAGGGACGCCGCGCAGCATCTTGATCTTCTTGTAGTGGCCATCCTTGACCCCATTGAAGATCAGCTCCGGGTCGTCCACTTTCCAGCGCCAGGTCGTGCCCACCGGGTTCGTCCCATGGCGCCAGCAGAACACGCACTTGTTGCTACACGACAAAGACGGAGTTGCCTCCATGCAAAGATGCGACCGGATACCATAGAACGAATACTTGTAGCACGAACCCCGACCCCGCAGAGCAGACTTGGTCCAACGGCAAATTTTGACACCGGAATGCGAGCCGACAATGGTATAGCCTTGTTTCGTAAGCGAAGTGTACGTGGGCGACGTCTTCGGGACCATTTCCTTAGCCGATGGGGCTGGCTTGCCTCCCGTAGTGAAATCCACGGGCAGAGGCGTTGATCCCTGATCGGTACGCGGTTTGATGTCTTCCAAATCCATGACCGACTGCCCTTTGTCGCTCTTTTGGCCCTTGGTCTTTCCTTCAACGGCATCCTCCTCGTCGAGATCTTCCTCCTCGTCGCTTTCCAGTGGGTCACCGCTGCCAGGGACACCGTCACCAAGACCGCCATTCCGTAGGATGTCGCGCAGAATATCCTGCAGTCCCTGAGACCACTCCTTCAGCGCTTGTTCCGCATTGCTCTTGACATCGCCCATCCCGAGCGGAAAGGCTCTCTTCCTGCCGGTCAGCTTGGCCATCCAGCGGTCCAGTTCCATAGCCTGAGAGCAGAACCCTTCTTCCTCTGTCGACCAGCCTTCCTTGTCACCAAATCCAAAGACCGAATAACCAGCAAGTTGAGAGAGGGATCCTGTGTCGATGCGGAAATCATGATGTACCTCGTCCAGATGACCCAAAAATGTGTTGAGCACGGTGTCAATGTTGTAAGTCGGGATCAGAAGACAGTACACATAGCGCGTTCCCGGCGACGTCGGCGGCGGTTTGGGAGCTGACGTGAAGAAGTCGTCAAAGTCGATGTAGGAAATATCGTGCAGTTGTGGTGGGAGGAGTCCCCGCTCGCGGTTCTCGGGGTCAGTATTGTTACGCGCCGCCACACGCAGGTCCTCCATCAATGTCTGGGCGTACTTCTCCGTCGTTCCGGTCAAGGATGCAAAGAACACGATGGGTTGAATGAAGGACACCTCCGCTTGGTCCGATCCACCACGTCGTCCAACCTTCAGCGGTTTCTTGCCCGTCACTCGTTTCGGACCGGGCTTGGTCGGGCCATTGGCAGGCTGCAGCTTCTTTTCCGTGACGGGTGTATCATATTCAACCTGACCAGCCTTTTCACTCTTTTCCGGAGAATGGCTGCGGGGCGACGGGGGAAGGGAAGACGAGGCGGGGTCTTTCGACTTGGGCTGTAGAACTCGACAAACACGAAGAACGACGAACACGGTGGACAGGGCGACGATTATGGGTAAACGGTACGCATGCCAGAAGGCGAGGACGCCTGAGATGTCAGTGTGCGAGACGGGTCAGTGTGTATGAATAGACGGACCTTCTAGCGTGGAGGTTGCGGCCATGATGGCACGAATGTGGACGCTGCAGTTAGGACAGAACCTGGTAAGACATGGCAAACACGCGCCCGGTAAATCTACAGTCTATTGATGGCAACGATGACTGTCTGATATCTCCAGGCGAGTACAAGAATGAAGTTCCGATGACAGCGTCTCGAGAGGGCTTCAGTGACCAAATTTTACGGCCCGACTGGGCTTAGCGTTGTCTCATCCGGTAGGCGGTCGGGGTCATCATGGTGGTAAAAAGCGAGGCTCTGATTGGCTCCCGTAATTGATGAGTAATGTAAATATTGCTGGATATAAAATCCCGACTTTCACACCGCCTGCCTGTACGGTCCACGATCAATAGACCTTCATAGATGGTTTTGAATGTGCCAGAGAGAATCAAGCGTAATCATGGATTATCCAGATAGAATTGAAGCTGCCAGAGGTTCGGGAAGGTACAAGACAATGACATCGCTTCTAAATGAAGAGCTTCTGATATTGTATGCAGGCGCATGAGTCACACCCAGCCTCCTCAAAGATATGGCTGGTTCCACGATAGGCAAGAATGCGACTGCTACTGAGGCACTGGCCGCATCTCAATCATACCCATTCAACAACATGCCTAGTGAAACAGGTCGTCTACTGGGGGCGTACTCCGAAAAAGTCCCTCCCAGCGAGGAGCAGGAGCAGGACCGGGTGCATAACCCGCAAACTCCCCGGTCACCAAGCAGGAGTAACAGGATTGGACGGGCGTTTATTCTCCTCGTGGCGATTTCCCTGACACTCTGGAGCAATATACGGTACTCACAGAGGCCGCCTAGTATCGACCAGAGGGTAGACCGGATCCTCACGGAGACCCCATTGATCGGTAGGCCCAGGGCCCTGTTATCTGCCAAACTAAGCTTCAGTCACTAACGCAACGGCAGATGGCCACGATGACTTTCCGATGGTCGTCCGTATGGTTGTGAAGAATCGGATCTATAATGACAACTTTACCAGGCCGTTTGTGGATGGCACCTTGAAGGGTCATGTTGATTTGCCGCGGTTGGCCCAAGGCAGAGTGGGTGGCACTTTCTGGAGTGTCTTTGTGGAATGTCCCAAGGATGGAATCGACTTTTCAAATGAGAACTATGCCGCGAGTAAGGCTGCATCCATGTATTCATAGCGGTTATGGTCGTTGCTAATGTAGTAGGCGTCCGTGAAACCATGGAGCAGGTCGATGTTATGGCGCGCATTCAGAAAGCCTATCCGGACGTCTTCTCCACCCCGCCTAACGGGACGACGGCGCTACAAGCGTTCCGGGATGGGAGGATCATCTCGCCTCTAGGAATCGAGGGTCTCCATTCGATCGGGAACTCTCTGGCTCATCTCCGCATTTTCTACGAATTGGGTGTATCCTACGCCACGCTCACTCACAATTGCCATAACCGCTATGCAGATGCCGCGGTGCAGGAGACGCCAGACGGGGCCGCCCGGAAAGCTGATCCCTTCTGGCATGGAATCAGTCCCGCGGGCAAGGACGTGGTGTTCGAAATGAACCGGCTGGGAATGATTGTTGACCTGTCGCACGTGAGTGCAGACACAATGCGTGATGTCCTCGGTGCTGGTAAGGATGATTGGACGGGAAGCCGGGCCCCGGTTATCTTCAGTCATAGCTCTGCATATGCCGTCTGTCCTCATCCACGCAATGTCCCAGATGATGTGTTGCACTTGGTCAGAGAACGGAACTCGGTGGT
The DNA here is from genome assembly GCA_003004525.2 of Aspergillus sp. MA 6038. NCBI lineage: Eukaryota > Fungi > Ascomycota > Eurotiomycetes > Eurotiales > Aspergillaceae > Aspergillus > Aspergillus sp. MA 6038. The sequence continues at coordinate 41,393 of PQME02000057.1, read as the reverse complement.
CATGGTGAACTTTAATCCTGGTTTCGTATCCTGCAAACCCGCGGACCGTCCGGACGGGATGCCCGAGGACGATCCTGAAAATGCAACGTTGGAGCATGTCGCTGACCATATCATGCACATTGGCAACTTGGTGGGCTTTAATCATGTCGGTCTGGGTAGCGATTTCGATGGTATTGTCACCGTCCCTCGGGGACTGGACGACGTTTCGAAGTTCCCTGATTTGATTGGCGAATTGCTCCGTCGAGGCGTCAGTGACGAAGACGCTGGCAAGGTGGCCGGCGGTAACCTGTTGCGTGTGTGGAAGGAGGTTGACGAAGTCGCCCTTGACATGCAGACCAACGGAGCTTTGCCAGTTGAGGATTGATTCTGGCCCAGTCGATAGGAGAGCACCTGGCCCCTTTGTCCATAGGACGTATACGTATTAGCTAGATCTGACTCCCCTACACCTCTCCATCTTCTTCAGTCAATCAATAAAGATCATCTATAGCATTCGTTGCTATTTCTTCATCTTCTAATCTGCAGATTCTTGTATGTAGCACCGTTGTGATCATATGCGTATATATATACATCTCGTGGTCTACCGATCTATACACTATATACAATAGCAGAATTCAAGAAGAATCCTTGACCATCTCGAACACCTTCAACAAATGCCTTCCCTGATTCCCCACAAACCGATACACTCCTCTCCCCTCAACGCTCTCCCCAACATCTGCCTCCGTCGCCCATGCAAACGCCTGATGCTCCGTCTCCTCCAGCTTCACCTGTAGCTGTTCCCCGGTCCCCTGCCCTTCGACCTCTACTAGGAACGTGAACTTGGCCACCACATGCATCCCGTCAGGTTTCACTCTCGTCCACTCGTCCACCGCTACCAGGTCCACGAACCGCGATACATACAAGCCACTCTCTTCGTGGACTTCCCGTGCTGCGCCAGCCAGGACCGTCGCGTCCTCACCGGGGTCCAGCCCGCCGCCGGGTCCTTCCCAGTAGTTTGGGTAGGAGTCTGTTGGGGAGCGTTGGAGGAGCAGAATACGGTGCTGGCCTTGCTGTTCTGTGGCTGGTGGTGGGGTGATGATGAGACCGCCGACAGCAAAGTCGGTGAATCCTGGTTTGGTGGCGAAGAATTCAACGAGAGGAACATTGAATCCGGAGAGGTGAGGTGCAATTGTGTATGCCATCTTGGGGTGTCCTCTTGCTTGTGCTGCTTGCTTCAGTCGGCAGAGTGGCCTTGATATGAGGCCGGTCCGGTGGCTGGGCAGTCCTCACTCCGAAGGAATTGAACTGTCGATGGTTAGTAGACGTTCAATCAATATCTCCGGAAGGGCTTACAGGGTATTCAAGATGATGATGCTTTCTTTTACTGTCCAAACGCATGTAAGTCGGTCTGTTGTCTAAGGTAGAACAACCACTACGGCGGGCCATAGCAGCCATTTTCTAGCGGTCTTACATCAACTGCAGCTCTCTTCACTCTGTATTATAGGCTCGCCAATCACACTTCTATACAGACTGTTCTCAACTATGGAGTCAATGAGTCAACTAATCAATCAGTTGTTGTATGCTCAGTTCATGCAATTGTTTTTATTGCATTGTTCTCTCCATCCTCTAGTCTCCATATCCCAATCTTGTGTCCTTCTACGGCCTCGCTGACTCTGGCCCAGTCTCAGCAATTCACTGTTATCACTATGTATTTGCCAATGCAATACACCAGTGGTAAGTGCCTGCTCAGTAGGCCTCGTTTGCAATGTTATAGGGGAGTCTAGTTCCGTCTACATCATGATGAACGGCAAGAGTGGCTGATGCAGATGGGATCGGATAAAGGCCAATAGTTCATGTTCATTATGGCATGTTGCTTCAAGAGAAGATTGTATTGCAGGTGGCTGTAACTTCAGATGTTAGCTGGGCCCTCACTGATCAGAATCAACAGGAGACTTACAATTGACGTGAACCACAGTGCCTGCCTGTGCCCTCATAGAGGAGTCTCTGATACAGCCCCCATTGTGGGCAAAGCCATTCCTGGATTCCCTTTTCTCATTTGGTAACAGCTTGGTCCAATGGAAACCACAAGATATCGCACTTCACGCATGGAATAAACAAACGGCTTAGGGCTTGTTCTAGGATACCCTTCCAGTTTGTCAAACTTCTCTCCCAAGGCCTTATACTTCTTCGTCACTCCTGTAGGCTCTCGTGGCTTCTCTTTATGACCAGGTGACTCATAATATCATCCTGCTTACTGCAAGCAGTCACATCAGGGTTCGTTACAAAGGCTTCGCCCCTTGTAACCCACACTGAGGGAGACGCACATTGCATGGTATGGCCTCGTTGGAGTCAAACTTGATGTCTGCCGATTCTAATGCAGTGGCAAGGCCCGTGTTCTCGCTTCGGATCTAGGCTCTTCTGGCTGTCTTCTTTAGACATGGCGAGCAGTACGGAGTACTCTGTAAGAACAGATTAATCCCGAAGGAAGCAGTGGCCGCTGCCGACACATGACCCGATACTAACATCCAGCAAGCCTGAGTTTATTGTCTCTAGCCCTATCCACAACGTCTGGAATATGCTACAGCTTGCTTTGTGCATCCTGTCCGTTCTGAGTCCTATACGCTCGTTCTTAGCCAGCTACTCATCAGGCATGGAATCGCCTACCTACGTTTGCGGGACTAGAAATCCACCGAAGAACTTGCCAATCTGTTCGTAATTGCCCAGGCCCATGACTGCAGAAACATCTGTGGTTGTCAGCATACTCTCTATTACAGGGATGAAGGACTGAAAGCCGTACATTGATCCGGTCGTACGATCACAATAGCGCCATGGTCGGGGTTAATTCCTAGGAATTCATAGGCGTGTCCGTGGCCTTTGTTGTAGCTCTCGTCGTCGTAGTATATCTTGTGGAGATCTGATATTGTCAGAAAGACAGCAGCCTCAGCTGATTGCATGGATGCAACGTACCTCTGACCTGGTTCTTGCCGGTCAATGGATAGAAACAGTTGGGTATCTGTTCCATTTCCACGGCATGGCGTTTTCCGTGCCCGACGATAATGATTTCAATGAGGCTGTCTGCATCGGAGCCCTGGGGCGTAAAGGTATTGATGGGCCCGTCATTGGCACTCAGATAGTCGCCCAACTATGGCTGTTAGCAAACAGACCTTAACTGGCACAGCGAGGATAGACACTTACTGCATTCAGTCGCTTCTGGTTCTCCTGGACAGCGAGATCACCCACGAACGCCATCACTCTCCACCGCCCATCCGATTTCAAGGCCTTGGACAGCTGCTCCGGCTTGGAATCGCAGAATCGAACCACCTGTGCACTGGGAAGTCGCATGCCCACGGTGACGTTCTTCGCCAGACGATCCGACTCGTCGACATCAGAGGTGATAGGCGAGGTATCGTATCTCGCAGTCAACCCAGCCGTATACTTTCCGGACATAATGAAGCCCTCCTGGAACTCGGCCGGAGAGTTCCCTCCCGAAGAGAACAGTTTGGAGAAATACCGGTCGAAGTTTATCAAGTCGATGGCCACCTTTTGCCGCTCCTGGACGTAGGTCTCCAGCAAAGACGGCTTGGCCAGTCCCGTTAACACCTCGCCCAGTTTCCACCCCATATTGTACCCATCCTGCAGGCTGACATTCATTCCCTGTCCGGCTTTCGGCGAGTGGGTGTGGCATGCATCACCAGCGAGGAAAACGCGCTGGTCTTTGTGGAAGTTATCCGCGTACCGTTGGCCAATCGAGTAAGCAGACCACCAGACCGTCTCGGTGAAATCCATCCGGTACGGGCGGAAGATATTCTGGGCCGTCCGTTGTAGATCCTTGAGTTTGACGTCTTTCGCCTTGGTCCCCGCGGGCAGTTGGATGTAGAATCGTGTCAGTGTTCTCTTTTCCCCTTCTCGTGGAATAATCAGTAAACTGCCGGCTTTGGTCCGGATGGTTGATTTCTTTCGAATGTCTGGGAAATCTGTCCTCGGGACCATGTCCATGACGCCCCAGACAGCGTCGGTGCTGTCGCCAATCATGTTATAACCCAGTGCTTTGCGGACGGTGCTATGTGCGCCGTCGCAGGCCTGTCATGTTCAGCATATGCATGGCGTCCCCGGGGGACCAGGGCTGAGATAAGACTTACCATAACGTACTTGGCTTCAAAAGCTTCAGTTCCCCCATTTCTTTCCGCCATCACTGTCACTGGATATGCCTCTGGATCTCCCGACAAGCGACTATCCACCTGCACATCGAGGACATTATACCCATAGTCGATCTCCTGCCCGTTCAGCGCGTGCATCTTCTCAATCAACAACATGTTGATCCGTGCCTGGTTCAAGATGACATGCGGCTGATGCGACAGGCCCGGCTGCGTATCAGCCGTCCTTCCCATGCGTCGGATCGTTCCTGAACCCTCATGGTCCGCCCAGAACGCCACCTCCAGTACATGGAACGACTCGCGCAGGAGCTCCTCGCTGATGCCGAAGCTCTCGAAAATCTCAACCGTGCGACACTGCACGCCATCCGCCTGGCCAATCTGCATTGGTCCATCGCGCCGTTCTAGTACTTTGCAGTTGACGCCATACTGCGCAAGCCAGGTTGCCGCGCAGATACCGGCGGATCCACTGCCGCAAATGAGTACGTCGACCTTCTGATTCGGTGCCATAGCTGGTACTATGAAGTGTCTTTTTTACTTAGAGACTATTTTGTCCGGTACCAGACGCCTTAATCAACGCCCGTGTACCGTCGTATTACTGCTTTTGGCGAGGTCCTCGTGCCTCGGTAAATCCAATGACATCGGATGTGAAGACTTGCCGAGAGGTATGGGTGCTGGAATTCAAGAGTCTGTACGTGGTAGTTTGACAGCGACAGGTGCCGATGGGTAAAATTGAAGCCGACCTTGTATCCAAATTGGCATTGTTGTAGAGCATTTCTTGTTCGGTGTTTTGGTGCCATCTTCTGCCTGGTGATTCTCCCTATCCCTCGTTATCCAACCTTTCTCAGCCGGGTACTTTGCAACTCCTCTTGATGAGATATTAGTTTGGCTGGAAAACAATGAAAGCAGAATGTCAGGGGTATGGAGGGTTGTGGGAAGTGGAATCAAGAAGTGGAATAACCATGGGTGTCTAGATGACTAAAGTAGCTAAGAGACTGTCATTGACATCAAGTGGATAGAGCTCTAGGAAATACTGAGTTAATAAGTCTGAAATGACTCGTATACCATCATCATGAATCTAAATCGTTATATAGATCTCCGTTCAAAGCTGAAACACAGACCATTTCCTCCCGAGCGCCAGCGCCGGTACCCACGAATCGCCTCGTTCATAACATTAAATAAGCAGTAACCCGCGAAATGCAAATATGTTACAAAAAGTACTCGCTCCGGCCCGGCGTGATGTGGGGACATGCCGTTGGTCGTCGCCCACTGCGCTGAACAGCTTGAATGTTGGCTTGAGGTCCTCACCCACCTCGCACACCGATGCGAGGTTCCCGCATCGGTAGCAGTAGTTCGGGGCACTCCAGACGGTAGCGACGTTTTGGTTGTTGAAATGATATTTGTAGCCCTCGTTGACCAACTGATGAGCTCGTGCGATCAGGGTGAGGTCATTTACATGGCAGAATTCGTCTGCCACTTTGTCTCCGAATAGCCAACCTGCGCATGTCAGCTGGCATACCACAAACAATATAATATGACACATATGATAGGAACTTACCAGCTCCTCTGGGACTCACTGCCCAAGTCTCCACATCCTCTGGATCGGACCATACCAGGTCACAAAACGCACCCTCGTGTGGAATCTCCTGAGCCCGTGCCACCACACGGACCTGATCGAGCGTTCGAATCTCGGGGCTTAACCCCCCATGAACGCACAACACCCGTCCGTCAATGATCGCACCCAGCGTCATGAAATCGAACACCTGGCAGCAGGCCTTCCATACGGATGCACTTCCGTACTTCTGGAGACACTCTTCATAAAACCCATACACCTGGGTAATCTGGCGGGATTCGTGGTTCCCACGGACTAAGGTTACCCGGTCCGGGAATCTGTCCAAGTCAACAAACATCCGCCACGAAACGAAGGGGGGGAAATGGTACTCACTTCGCCTTCAAACACAAAAGTAATGTCAGAGTTTCCAAACTGAAATACCCCCGGTCAACGTAGTCACCCAAGAATACGAAATTGCTTTTCAGCTGAAGGTCTCCCGATCCCCTGCTTGTAGAGCGGTCTTTGGTGTCGTTGTTGTCCTCCCCGCCATCACCCGGTTGCGACTGGTCATCCCTCAGGTTCTTCTTAGCATCCGGATCCGGGGGCTCAATATCATCGGAGGTAATCACGGAAGGAGCGGTTTTCGGGGGTTCGACTTCAGACTCGTCCGGCATGCCGCCTGCTACCCGAAACAGCTCCAGTACATCATAAAACTGGCCGTGGACATCTCCGCAGATCGTAACAGGCGTGGAAACCGGCTGGATATTGGATTCTAAACAGAAATCACCATTAGATATCGGATCGGAGCAGGACACACCCGCGCAGAGGTCCAGAACCACATACCCTCCATCATATACTCCTTGACAATCTCACATAGCTGCTTCATATGGGATTCTGGCAGATATTTGCAGTTCTTGGCTGCCTCCAGCCATTGATCTGGACCAGCATTGGGCTTCAATTTGGCTGGACCCGGCTGGGGAACCTCTGTGTCCGCCATTCTGCTGCGAAGTCTGTGCCGGTGCTGGCGTACGGCGGGGTAGGAACAGACGACACAATTGAGTTCTCTCTCTTAGGGACGATAAAAAGAATTGCAGTCAGAGACACACTCACAGCAACTACACAGCTGCAATAAATCAACCCGGATCCCTGCACACAAGACCAGTCGCGAGCAATATCAATGGTCACCCCGTCTCTTGTCTCGGGCGGCGGCGATAAAGGTCGGGGCGCTCACGTGCTCCAGCGGGTGTAGTAAGCAGCCGTCCTCAGTAGACTCACTACAACCTACAACGACGCCGCTGCTACTTTACATGAACTTGTCGGACATGCCCAGGCACCAGAGATAGCAGCACTCGGAGCTACTGATTCGACATGACGCAAACTTCCCCCGCAAAGCCAACTGGGGGCGTCCTCCAGATCCCCGCGGCAGCAACGCAAAAGAACCCGCCAGCACCAACCCCGAAGAAAGCGCCCAAGCCAGCAGCCCCGCGTCTGAAGCTTCTAGTTCGACGGTTGCCCCCGGGGTTAACTGAGGAGGAATTCAGGAATGCTCTGGGGGAGGAGTGGATGATAGGAGCGGGCAAGGTCGACTGGTTTCAGTACAAGGGCGGGAAGGTGTCCAAGGAGTGAGTATTGACAAGATTCGATCAGTTAAGGTCTACAGAGAGTACGGGCAAGCTAATATGTTCAAGTCCAGCGAAGCCCTCTCGACCCTCGCGGGCGTACATCCACGTTGTGGCCAGTGATCTCGTCGCCCCTCTCTCTGACAAAGTCCGTCAGACGTCTTTCCTCGATGCGCAGAATACCGCCAGCGACCCGGTTCTGCTAGCTCCGCCGTCATTGGAATTTGCACCGTACGCTAAAATCCCCGGTAATCGTGTGCGGAAAGATGCCCGCCAGGGAACCATTGACCAGGATCCGGAGTTCTTTGCGTTTCTCGAGAGCCTCACGCAGCCGATTAGCAAGCCGAATGCAGCGGAAACGACCACCGATGGAGAGGAGAAGAAGGATACCCTGACTACAACGCCGTTGGTGCAGTATATCAAGGATAAGAAAGCAAATAAGGCCAAGGAGCAGGCTGCGGCGAAGTCATCGAGGAAGTCGGACAAAGAGAGCAAGCCAGAAAAGGTCCAGACGAAGAAACTCTTGCAACGACCTGACCGAGACCTTTCGCAGTCGTCGGCTTCAGAGAAGACGCAGAAGAAGTCTAAGGCTGACAAGGCGACCAAGGATGCGGTCAAGGCAGCAAACAAGCAGGTGGCCAATGCTGCTGCCAAGCAGTCTGGAAAGGGGAATACGGCTACGCCAAACGCTTCCAAAGAGACACCCCCTACAGCCCCAGCATCTGAGCGGAAGAGAGATCGCGGGAACGCCGCGGCTGCTGCCAAGATCCTCCAGCGGGATTTGGGGATTTCTCAGTCTGGTGGTCGTCGAAAGGGTGGGAAGGGTGCATCTGCTGAGAACGATGCTCCTAAAAAGGAATCCGCCACGACTCCCACGGAGCCCAAGAAAGATACATCAATCAAGTCCCCCAAGGGATCCGCAGAAGCCAAGGGCAAGGGTAACGAAAACGCGTCTCAAACCAGTGAACCCACCGCCTCTACGCCTCCAGCCAGTACATCCAACACAGCCAAGTCAGGGAAGTCATCAAAAGGAAAGCAGGCTGCTGCCGCCACCGCCGTCAGTCCCAGCCCAACCGCTACGCAGGCATTCCTCAAACACGCCAACCCCTCACAAGGTGTCACTGAACAACTCCTCGAGAGCGCGTTTGCCCCGTTCGGTGCAGTGGTGAAGGTGGAGATTGACCGGAAAAAGGGATTCGGATACGTTGATTTCGCGGAACCCATTGGATTACAAAATGCCATAGCGGCAAGTCCGGTGCCGGTCGCGCAGAGTCAAGTGGTAGTGTTGGAGCGAAAGGCGAACCCGGGGGGCGAGAAAGCCCATGGGAAAGGTCAAGATCAACCGGCTTCCGGCGGTAGCAATGCCAGCGGCAATCGTGCGGGTAAAGAGGGTGGAGGATCCTCTCGGGGACCGCGTTCACGGGGCAGAAATAAGGGGGGTACGAAGAGCAAGGAAACTGAGAAGACCGAGGCGAAGTAGATAGCGTAGTGTAGCCATCACGACTGCCATGACGCCCTAACAGTGTAACATGAGATCTGGCACGCCCAGGCCCAGTCAGAATTTTCACTACGGAGAACATGACAGACCATTATGGATAGCTATCTTGCCTTTCTACCATGCACACTAGAGAAATCTACCATGTAGGAATATATCTAAATGAAAAACAATTGTATTCATTCTAACTCAACCCCAATTATAAACACCTTTCAGACCTCCTCGACGCCCACCAAGCGCGACCGACCGAAGTCAAGACATCACAGCAAGGCAAAGATCATCACCACTCCCTGGACCAGCGCAAGACGGCAGCATAGGACCCAAAACAAGCCTCCGAAAAGGTCGTATCGAAGTCCCAGCGTGTCAAGCTAGGTCGAGGCGGGAGTAAACGTGCAAAATGCACAAAAGGCTTCACTTTAGGGCATCGAGGACATAGCAGTCATCAGCAAGGGTGGAGATTCTGTGGCTCTTTAGAAGAGCTCAGAGGTGGGACGTCTACTCTAAAGTGATTCTTTGAACTGTGAAACGGTCAGCATCAAGCCTTTTTTCTTTTGTATCGTGCAAATGTAGGGGGAGAGAGCACATACGTAGAGTCGCTTGATTTCCAAAAGCCTCGGGGGCGCGGCGGGTTTTTATAGCGGGTGTGGGTCACGGGACTGCGCTAGTGCTGAAGCGAGAGCGGCTCCGTCGGTAAGCGGGCCAATCAGGGAACAGGACTCTGAAAAGTCTGCAGCCCCATTATGGTCGGGTGTTTTCGGCGTGAACCCTTCTTTCCGGGGTTTCTTGGGTATGGCTGGCTTGATCGGGTAATAGGGCACGCGAACTGCCTGTTCTTCCTGTTCGGGAACGTCTTAACCAACTCTGCCCATATCGTTGGCTTCTTTGGCAGAGCATAGTGGGCGCCTTGACCGGTGAGACCTGTTGTGAGTGGTCGATCGCCTCAGCGATTCTACAGTATACTGTTGCGGCCTTTTTGGACCTGAGCGGAAATTTCGGGTTGCGCTCTTGTTCACTCACGCTTCGAACAATTGCATAGCATCTGCAGTGGAAGCAGTATGCCTATCTTCAGCCATCTTTCCAGCGGTAGAACAGCAGATTGAAGCGGCGACACGGTGCCACAGATTGGCGCGGGGTTTTTTGGAGCTTCCATGGAGCTTCCGGCTCAGCAATCACCAAGCATACCCCAAGGAGACAGCGGAGTCCCCGTAACAGCGTAGGGCTCATGGATTCGCACGTCTGGGATCTCAAGAGTATAGGTCCTGCGGGCCATCATGCATCGCGACTTGGGCATACTTCTTGTTTCTACTGTTTAAATAACTGGAGTCTGAAAATGCTGGTGTATTTCTCTCTTCGGGAATCATCATCGGCTGTGTCGGGGTATGAGTGTATCCATAATCCGGTACAGGAGCTTGCTGCTATAACATGTTTCTATGTTTGTCGGTCCGTTGTACCTTTGTACAGCAGCAGGATTGCTACCACTCGTACTGCAGACTTCTCTAACTACAACGAGAAAGGAAATTTACTTACCACGAAGATGCCTGTCATCGTTGGTAACTCGGGGGAAACTTATGCCTTGATTCCCCGGAAGTTGGTCATGCTTTCCACACTGCAGGTCAACTTCATGCCTCCGTGCCTGCTCCGAGCATTGAAGACACATGTAACATTACATTCTTCCATGACTCCCAACATTTGGGTTCGCTAAGTAGCCAGCCATTTCAACTGTATCCTGGTAGTGATTTCTACTTCCATGCCAGGTTCACCCAGTTCCCAGGTATACCCCACAGAAAACAGAGTCAAATACAAGCCCTGTCACCTTGTTTTTGACTGGAACATGTGTCTGTTCATAGGCTTCATCGATCAGGCAATACTGAGCAAACAAGCCAAAGTATTGGCAGAGGCGTTGCCAGCATCCATCATATGACTGAAGAAGATCCACTGTGAGATCCTGTACATCCAAACAAAGAAATCCATGTGAATCACTTGGTCCTCCAAAAGGTGATACTTCATGTAGTCCTCTTTTGAATGGTGCAGTATCTGTTGGTGGTATGTTACGAATGAACAGTCTCGTGCAGTTCAAGCAAAGATGTTTGACCTTGACCAGTATCATTCAACCACTGCAAGACCTTCCAGCGTCTTGGGCTTGAAGTTTGGGGAGCCATCCAAGTTGGAGAAATGCACGGTACTGGCTCGAGTCTCCTTGCAGAGAATGGGAACGGTTCAATGCTGGTACTCGTTGGGATTAGCAGGGAAAAGGGATGGCATGTCATCTAGAAGACCAGATGCAAATATTAGAGAGGGGAACTGTTCTGAAAGTGATTCATGATCCGACTAACCTGAGTATTGGAAGGGAGGTATTGAAGAGAGAAGAAAGGGAGAGCGCGGAGTGAAATAGATAGATTGAGGATGAGTGACATCTTATACAGCGCCTATGCAGGGACCTAGATCTGGCTGCAGAGGCATTTTTGGTGCCACTTGATCATGAGTTGAAATGGACAGACTGCTCCCTGATTGAGTGCCAGCACCATCTCAGGACATGGTGCAGTGTGAAATGCATGGTGGGACAAGTGGCAGCTCACCACTGAGAGTTACAGTCGAAATGCAGCTGTTTATAGCTGTCATTTTCATCACCAGTTTCCCAGGTCCTCACATTCTATAAGTAATAGTGCACATAGTTCAGCCCTGATATACTCCGTATACTTTTTCCGCAGACATCTGTATACCCTCATGTAAACATACCACCAACAGTATTGCAGACCTACAGAACCGAACTGCAGAAGGTTTCCATTCTATTCTTCCGTATTCTACGCCAAACTCTTGTACACCGTGTTCAGTTATCTGATCTGACGTTCCCCACCTCGCACGGTCTTTAACAATCGCCAACCTCGGAAGGGAAACGTGGGATGATGCCCTACAGCAACGCGGACTTACATGCACGCGGCCGATACCGTCGTCCAAGAAGTAGATCGATAGGCTACCGTTTCACGGTCCGGCACTGTCGACTATAATACCCTATACCGAGGATGACTGCGAGACTCGATCGCCAAGTCTCTACGGATGTCATCATGCCGCGTCGCATGGTTCCTCCCAGCCAGCCGTCTGCACGCTAGAAGCTTATTTCGGGTGTCGAATGGTTAAAGATGGGTGCTCGGATACCTTTTCCTGTATCCATGGTGGAGTCCTGTCCCGGGGTCCCTGTAACCGAAGCGATTATACTTCTGCAGCTCGCCCGCATCGGTGTCAAGCGTATCCTATCCCACGATCACCGCCACCGCTGCTCATTCCACCGTTACTAGTGTCACTAGTTTGGAAATTTTCGCACCCAGCCACCACGTCCGGTGGATAGACTTGGGTCCCTTTATAGTACGTAACCGCCCCCAGATGCAGTAGAATTACAAGTCTGCCAGCGCGCAAGCGAGATAACGATCAGATGGCGGAGAGCACAGGTACTGTTTCGTTGCGCTGTCACTATGCTGGGTTCTCGCATGATGTCAACAGGCTCGGTGTCATAGACCATGGTTCGCTGGAATCCGGGGATACCAGTTGGAAAGAAGCTTTGATCCGCGCGAACTGTTACCGCGGTAAACAGGAAAACGCACGGAAGCGTATTAACTCGAAGGCGTACTGACAGTTGTAACAACCCGCTGTAATGATGAGCAGGACTCCGTTCTAGACACTAGCCGACAGGCCCTGCGAGGTGTCATGATCACCGTAGCTGCGCATTCCTGTAAAAGTGATCCGAACATATCCAGACGTGGTGGTCTCTCAGCACCAACAAAGATCGTCCTCCCGTTGTCGAGACCTGAGTCTGGAACCGCGTTTCTGTCTGGCATGTTAGCTCCTGCTGGTCGTCTGGTAAGATGGATAACGAGAGCAACAGACGCAGGACTGCTGTTCTGGATACACGTCTAGTAGCTGAAATGGCTGCAAAGCACGACTCTAAAGCGCAGACGGTGGTAGCAATCCATTGGGGCCAACATCCAGCGATATTGCACTTGGATTTCCGAGAACCAGCTTGCTGCTGGGAGAAAGGGACAACCCTACCTTTGAATCAGATAACATGCTGGAGCAGTACAGCGTGCGGTTAAGGGTGGAATTACCTCTGCCATGGTTTCCTTACATCGAGCTTTTTCTACAGTAAGCAGGTGTATTAAGAGCATACCTCCGATATATATCTATACCACACCCAATAACATTAGGGTCGGGCGGGAAGCTATCTATACAGCCTTGTCAGTCTGTACTTTGTGTACACACTGGGAAGAGATGCAATAGATATGAGAGCCAACGCTAGAAATAGTGAATATATATGAGGCCAGTCTACATTGCTTCCGCATATTATCATGCCCGCAGACTGGAACCAACTCTCCATCGCCATTATCGGCAGAGGAATCAGTAACTATACCTCCATTGACCTAGGTAATACTATATTACAGACAGCAGCAGACGGCCTAGCAGCAGCAGCAGCAACATCCCTCCGCCGCGCCGGCCACAAAGTCACCATCTACGATCGTACGGACTATGCCGGGGAATTCGGGGCCTCGGCCAGCTGCGCGGCCACTGGCACACGCTGGCTGTAGGAATGGAACGTCGACGTGCGTATCGGCCGGCCGGTGGTGCTGCAGACACTGATTCTACGTGATTACAGCACCGGCGATGTGTTGGACGTACATGATTAGGGAGATTATGAGGAGAGGTGGGGTTATGTATGCATCTCTGATTATCCTGCACGAAGTAATACCGAGCTAATGACTCCGGTATCCATCGTGTCTCATATGGAGAATATGCAAGAAATGCTCCTGGATCCTGCCACGGGAGCCGGAGCCGGAGAGCCGGCCGTGCTCAAGCTCAACCATGCCTGCGAGACAATTGATCATGAAACAGGCAGGATCACATTTAGAAACCAAACGAGTGCTCAGCACGACTCATCGTCGGCGCGGATGGCGTTGGAGTATGCTATATCCCCTCCTCCCATGTCTTGGGTAGAAAGAATATCTCTAACTGACCAGTCCACCGTCTGGGAAACCCTGGGTATCTTCCCCGAGAAGAAACAGTCCACCTCAACCTGCTACCACTGTATAATTGAGACATCCAAAGTACGGAAGCTCGGACTGGCCGATCTCTGTCAATCACGCGATCGAATTCTGGGGTCGCACCAGCACCGACACGGTTGTCTTCTCCTGTCGCCAGGGCAAAATCCACTCTTTCTACTGTTTTCCCCGACAGCTCCTGGCACCTTTGCCGGATCTCGACCCGACTGTCCGCCAGCTCTTCCAGCATGCGAAAGATATCAAGTCCTGGCGACTTTTCGCCCATCGGCCGTATCCATTCTGGCAATACGGTCGGACGTGTAGCTTAGGTGACGCTGCGCATCCGATGATACCAAGTCAGAGCCAGGGTGTGTGTCAGGCGATCGAGGATGCGGCCGCGTCGGGGATTATCTTCGGTCGAGGGTATTCGTATACGACGGACATCAGCGCTGGGATGAGGCTGTACGAGACGATTCGGAAACCACGAGCGAGCCAGATTCAGGAATCGAGTGTGAGCTCGACTCACAAGCAGAGTAGTCAGTATCAGGTGGCTAATGAGAAGCAGAAACTGACAATTGCGGAATGAACGAGTATGTTCTATTCCTAGAGCTGTCATATCTAGTCCACTAGGCTAACGGCCGTACATAGGTACAGCCTGCACGAGCACATCGTGTCGGAAGCCCCGATACGACATGGAGGACCTCGCTGGCGGGAGATGTATCAGTCAGGGGACGAGACATTATTATTGCTCCCTCAACGGCTGTCAAAAAGTGAGGTTATGCAGTGCTGTATCCAAGACCACAGGCGGCACGGACTCTCCTGCGGACCATGATTCGCCATGCAATGATCTGATAGATCGACTGGCGAAACCTGAGATGATCTGAGGGACTGATAGTGTCAAGATCGGCCCAATCAGCAGGACGAATCAATGCACCACGTCGGCCATGGGCGTGGCAGCATGGGGTATGGGCAGAGGGATGGGGATTCCCAGATTAATCGTAGTACAGGACCACTGCGAGGGCCGTGTTTCAGGGCCTCTGGCACTGCGTGAGAGGTCTAGCCAGAGGTAATTACTCTGTACGGAGTAGTGTCATGGATAATATTCCAGCATGGGATGAGTAGACCATGACCATGATTTCATTGCGGTTCCCATTTTCGCTAGCCTTGTAGATCGATCCTGCTCGCATAGCTTCATCGCCCGATGCAGTCGTCCCCTCCGCTGCAAGTCCCCCACTCCTCGCACGCAGGCAGGCAGCCCGTGGACGGCCGTAGTTATCTGATCGTGGCCCCTGCTTGACACAGAGCCATGTTTTGGGGTACCGGACATGACAGCGACCGATCACATCCGGCATACGGCGTGCTCCGTGGATCAGTATACTTTACAGGGACTCTGTTATCTGATTTTTGGACGGCGCCAAAAAGCAACGAGACACGCGACAGCACGAGATCAGCCGTGCGATATCGGGGGACTCGAATGGCCTGTGCTGCGGGGGGCTGACGGGCGTCACTGACTCGGTTGTGTTCGGGCAGCGGCGAGTTCCATGGCTGTCATATTATCCAAGTCCGTCTCCTGTCTCGGGGGCTGCTATAACCGTGTTCATCTATGGAGTCTCTTGC
The DNA here is from genome assembly GCA_003004525.2 of Aspergillus sp. MA 6038. Lineage (NCBI taxonomy): Eukaryota > Fungi > Ascomycota > Eurotiomycetes > Eurotiales > Aspergillaceae > Aspergillus > Aspergillus sp. MA 6038. The sequence continues at coordinate 25,959 of PQME02000057.1, read as the reverse complement.
AGAGGACGCTCCGGCTGTCTAGCCTGTACTGTGCGTACTCCGGAATAATTAGTCTGTAGTCTGCTCGGTGCAGCCAGATGTTATTTGTATTATTAGTATGATTCATATTAACTATTGCGTATTGAATTCGTAACGAATATTACGGCGTGGGATCGAAGCGGGTCCAGTATACCAATCAGATAACAAGATTAGATTGTCATTGGCCCCATAGCCACTCACAGTATCCGTAAAAGCGGGGCTTATGGGTCCCGATGTTATCTGATCCGAGCCGATCGGCACGCCGCGCTCTCATTGGCGCTCGCCAAGCGCGCTATTGTGTGAAAAAAAAATAATGGAGGGCTCGCTTTGGCTTCAGGAACCACCAATACGGGCTAGTCCGTCTGTTCTGGCCGCCACGGCGACAGATGGGGTGTGTCATGGGCTGCGAGTCAAAATATGACATGATCCTGGGTAGTTGCAGGCTTATATGGACCCGGGGGAGCCGCTGGTCTGACCGTCACTTTCCCGTCTGTGAGTCTGTTCGTTCGTTCGTTCGTTGCAGGTTTTCGATATTCTTGCTTTGCGAGTCTGACTGACCTTACTACCAGTCCAGCCTCGTCGTCACTGTCCGTCACCGCCATAATGAGTGTCGTCAACCTCACTCGTGGCCGGAATGACCTGCGCATCGTCCAAAGCATCACCGGGTCGGACCTCCATGGGCTGAAGTACGACGTCAATGTCTCAGCAAACAACAACGGCGACTACGATCACAACAATAACAGCAGCAATGATATCGAAATCGAACAAGCCAGCGTCGAGACGGCACCGGAAAAGCCACCGCAGCGAAACTCCCATCGGACCACCCAGGGTGCCTACATTGGTGTGCAGAAAGCAGAGGCCGCGGCGTTGGCGTGGAGTAAGAAGTCGGCATATGGGACCTTCGTGCTGTATGTATCTGTCTGTCTGTTCATGCAGTGCTGTTCAATACTGCTGAAGGGGAATGGAATTTGACTGACCAAACAGAATCTGGATTTCATTCTTTATTCTCGCCCTGCAATCCTCTATCAGCAGCAACGTCATCCAGAAAGCCTACGCCTCCTTCTCAGCCGCTCCCCAAGTCAGCACGGCCAACATTCTTGCCAACGTTATTGCCGGCGTGCTGAAGCTCCCCATTGCTCGAGCGCTCAATATCTGGGGCCGTACCGAGGGCTTCCTGCTGTTCGTCGGGGTGTACATCCTCGGGTTGGTGATCCTAGCGAGCTGCAACAACCCCAACTCGTATGCGGCTGGCTACGTGTTGTACTGGGTGGGATACGACGCCATCTATCTAGTGCTCGACGTCTTTGTCGCCGATACTTCTGGTCTGCGCAATCGTGCGTTTGCGTTCGGTTTTGCCAGCACCCCGTTCATTTGTACCGCGTTTACCGGCCCAATGGCCGCGCAGTCGTTTATCGACAACGCTTCGTGGCGATGGGCCTATGGTACCTTTGCCATTGTCTCTCCTTTTGTGTTCCTGCCCCTCGCGGCGGTTTTCAAGTTCTACCAACGCAAGGCAGAACGCATGTGTCTCTTTGTCCGAGAGCCGAATGGACGGACCAGGATGGAATCGGTGGTGCACTACATCCATGAGTTCGATGGTATGTTTCATCTTGTTCGCTCTTTGTTGCGGTTATTGAAGGCAACTGACTGACTATATCATAGTGGTCGGTGCTCTGATCCTCATGTCCGCCTTCATCCTCCTGCTCCTCCCGTTCAGCCTGCAATCATTTGGTCGAACCCAATACAGCAACGCATCGTTTATCGCAACGCTGGTCGTCGGGTTCTGTCTTTTCTTTGTCTTTGCCGCGTGGGAAAAATTCTTTGCTCGGACCCATTTCATCCAGTACGAGCTGTTCAAACAGCGAACGGTCATGGGTGCGTGCTTTCTGGCCGGTTTCCTTTTCTTCGGCTACTACACCTGGGACCTCTACTTCTATAACTTCTGTATGGTCGTCTACAACCTCCCTGTCAGCCTGGCAGGCTACATCGGCCAGATCTACAACGTCGGTTCATGCCTCTGGTCTGCCGTCTTCGGGATCATCGTTTACGTCACCAAGCAGTTCAAGTACACCTGCTTTGGGTTTGGGCTCCCGCTCGTCCTCCTGGGCGCTGGGCTGATGATCTATTTCCGTGAGCCCGGGCACAGCGTGGGCTACCTGGTCATGTGCCAGATCTTCATCGCTTTTGCCGGTGGTACCCTTGTCATTGGCGCGGACATGGCAGTCATGTCGGCAGCGGACCGCGAAGGTGTCCCGATGATGCTGTCCATGGTTGGCCTGTTCTCCAGTCTGGGTGGTGCTATTGGCTCTGCGGTCTCTGCGACGATCTACACCAACATCTTCCCTGACGCTCTTCACAAGGCTTTGCCAGATGACATGAAGGACCAGTTCCAGATGATCTACACCGGGGGCTATGTCGAGCAGAAGAAGTTCGTCGTTGGGTCCGCCGCCCGAGACGCCATCAACCTGGCCTGGGGGGAGTACATGAAGTATAGCTGCATCGCGGCCGTCGCGGTGATGGCGCTGGGCATTCCGGCTGTCGCCGTGTGGAGAGACTTCCGGGTGGATGCGAAACAAAATAAAGGCCAGGTGATGTGAAGCACCATTTGGAAAACCCAGTACGCACGATTCATAAAAGCACCCTTTATATTGTACGAGTCATGAGTGATACCCTATGTTACACGTTCTGTTTGGGATTGGATGGGCGGTTTTTGTGATCTGTATATATTTTTTCTGTTAGTCACTAATAGATTCCTCTTGTATCCACATCTTGATTTGCCGACTGGATCCAGCCAGTCATTGGGATTTTCCATTGTGCGCTTTTTCAGCTGCATGGCTGAGCTCCGCATCATGCACTCGGTACAGCAACGCGCAGCTCGGTGGCAATCATATAATTTGCTCAGGTGCAGGTGCTGAAAAAAAAAGAAAAGAAAAAAGCAAATAAGTAATAGAGAGGTCAATAGACCGGAGATTCCGTATTTTTGTCGGACGTAGCCAGCGGGTACTGTCGTTAACCACGTTAAGCGCACTCGGCACAGACCGCACAATAAAGACACACCACCACCGGAAATCACCTCCAACACGAGTAATTATGGGCTGGCACGTACCGGTGATTGCTCTTTTATGTGCAGAACATGCCACCTGCCTGACGTCGTTCCCGATGGCTAGTTTGGCCTTTTAAGGTTATTCCTTTTTTCGGAGGCGGCAATGACTATTCGCACCTAGGTCCTCGCGGCCGTTAGTCCGGAGAATCCCTTCTGTCTCGATCGTAGCTTTCCATATTGAGTGTAGGCCCCAATGTTTATTCTACCACTGCAGCAGTCGGCACCGAGTCTCGACCACGCCTAGCATTACTACTACTACTACTACTACTGTCCCTCGGATCCCAGCAGCAAGGTCCACGATGTCAACTGGACCCCATTGTGGACTCCGGCTCCTCGGGGATTGGGGATATTAGGTTAGCGCTGCCTTATTGGGCTATGTGGACTGCGGCCGGTCCGTGACCACATGCAGAAGAGCGCAGGGAAACAATACTAGTAGCCCGATCAGCCAGCCCACTCGTCCAAGACCTACGGGCGAACCCTGGTTCACTACGCGTATCAGTCACGCCGTCCTTGCGTCCATGACTCTTCTGCACGTATTCCTGCCCGGATTCTATCCGCCGGAAACCCGTTGCGGAATGACACCTGAACGCGGTGTATTACCGCATCGGGAAAAGGACGAAATGCCAAGTGGGCCCGAGCCACGTAGAGCCCCACCAGACCCACTCCAGATAAGATTGATAAAGCGATGTCGGAACGCTAGGTCCGAAAGGGAAGGCGGGGGAGCGACGGGCACCGGGAGCTATACCTCTGGCAGCCTTGCTTGGGACTCAGTAGTGATGTTCTCTCTTTCTCTTTCATTCACTCTCTCTCCCGTTCGTTTCCCGCAGGGCAGTAACCATGAAGAAGTTCATCAAGTCTGGCTGGTGATCCCTGCCGTGCGATTCCAGCTGCAAATTTACTTCCTCCACGAGATTCTGACACGATTCCCACCACCGATTCGAAGAGTGATTCGAACCATGGAAGAATCCAAGAGACGCTCGTCTTCCGGTAAAGGTCCGTCGGATCATGCCAGAAAAGGGTCAGTCAATGCCGACACGCCATGGTTCCTACAGCTGGACTATGCCGATGAGGTCGTGTATGACCCGGCCGCTCTGATGATCAAACAGGGCACCTTGACAGGGCTGGTGGAACATCTGACCCGGCACGACAAGCTCGACGCTTGCTTCAACGATGCCTTCCTCCTGACTTACCCTTCGTTCGTGGGCGCCGCTGCCCTGCTCGATAAGCTCCTCGAGCGGTTCAACATTCCCCCGCCGGCGGACCTCTCCGAGACCGAGTTGCAACGATGGGTCGAACAGAAGCAGAAAATGATCCGGTTCCGCGTCGTCAACATCCTCAAGAACTGGTTTGGGCGCTTCTGGCCGGAGCCGAATAACGAGAAGACCACTGGCTTTGTGCGGCACGCGCATCACCTCGTTCAGAGCTCCACGGGTATCATGGAGACCCCCGGCGCACCACAGTTGCTAGTGGTGATCGAGCAGCGCCTGCAGGACAAAAGTACCAAGCTTCTCGTGCCCCCGCCCATTTCCGGAAATGCGCCGACGCCCATAGTGCCCAAGAACTTACGCAAGATCAAGATCTTGGATATTGACGCCACAGAGGTTGCCCGACAGTTGACCATTCTCGAGTACCAGCATTATGCGCGCATCAAGACGGCTGAGTGCTTGAACAAGGGTTGGCAGCGGAAGAGTCAGAACGAGCCGGGGACCAACGTGAATACCATGATCCTGCATTCGAATCAACTGGCTAGCTGGGTGGGCGGGACAATCCTGAGACAGTCTGAAATCAAGAAGCGCGTTATGCTCATTAAACATTTTATCAACATTGCCGATGTAATTACGTTGTGCCTCATGGATCTGGCGCGGGTGTGTACGACTAACTTCGTATAGAAATGCCGCGATCTCAACAACTATGCAACAATGATGTCCATTATATCTGGCCTGGGAACAACGCCTATCTTTCGATTATATATGACTTGGCCACAGATCAACCCGCGGGTTCGCGGCGTGCTGGAGGATATGCGACAGCTCATGGCCAGTACCAAGAACTTTGGCAAGTATCGCGAGACATTACGATTAACGAATCCGCCCTGTGTTCCGTTCCTCGGTAGGTCATATGTTGCCGCCTTCAAGCAATCCGGTTTAAAGACTAATAATAAGATAGGAGTCTACCTCACGGACCTGGTCTTCATCGATGATGGCATCCCGAGCAACACACCCAACGGAATGATCAACTTCAGCAAACGATATAAAATCGCAGACGTCTTCCAGGACATACAACAGTTCCAAAACACGCCCTATGTACTGCAACCCGTGCCCGAACTCCAACACCATATCCTGCAGCAACTCCAGTCCGCCAAGGACATCAACGAGATGTATGAACGCAGCATAGAACTCGAGCCGCGCCAACATGGCGAGGAGCCTCTACCGGGGCATGTGCCGTATGCCGCCACGGGGAGCCATATGAGTTCGGTGGTGATTGCGAGTATGGCGATACGGTGACTCTCTCAATGTGATGAATAACGGTTGGTATGCGTTATGAGATTGGTGATACCCGTTTATTTAGGATGATCCCACATATTTCGCCATAATAGTACGCGGTGGTCGTTAGTTACGGATATATTCGGCGTCTTACTGTGTGGTTCAGACTGAATCTTTCAAAATGAATCTTGCTCACATTATCGCCATGACCATGGCTAATAAATACATTGTATACATAGCCATGTATACAATGGGCTATGTATGCAATGTCTGGAGTTTGACTGTAAGTATACGTAGATTGCTGCATACCGCGACGCAGTCCATTTTTATCCGGTGGCATTCCGCGCATGCCCTCCATGCATGGAGATATTCCGCACGGAAGGCAAGGAAACCACCATCAAGTAGATTATATCTGGCGAATCCGACCGTCTGCCTCTAAGTTCACACACACAAGGGCTTCCAAAACCAGCGGCCCGTAGTTCCGTCTAGATGCATGAGCTCCTTCAGGTCATCGACCAGCGTGGGAGCTAGCGGCGCCCTTTCCGTAGCCGAGATCTAGCATCAGCCATTGGTTGGGGGGATCTACCGGCACTTCATTCGCCAAGAAGCATATCAACAAGTACGGTGATCACGGAATAGACATACCGTGGCAAGGATATCATTCAACTTGTCCACTGTTCCGGACACATGCTTGGCTGGTAATCAGTGGCAACTCCTGCAGATCGACGGCTGGATTGGTTATGCGTGCTTGATACATCAGGGCGAGATGGACGCTGTCTCTGGCATGGAGGAAGTTGGGCTATCCATTACAATGCCCATATGTACGTAGTAGAGAGTATGCTGGCATAGGGCTTACATTGGTCAGGAGTTGGATTCTCCCGTTCCCTGCCAATTGGCAATCCCCAGTACACAGAGCTCCTGCCGGCCTGGAGGGATACAGCTTGGTATCTTTGGCACCTTGTGTTCCGTATGTTCGCTACTACAGGCATTGCAAGATTTAACCGGAACTAGTAGAGATTTATGCGTCAATGATGTAGTTAATTCAACCCTGCTATGATACATGGACCCTTCTTCTTCCTGCTATCACTGTGACAAGACCGTCGTCTTTGGTTCCGCAGCTCTTGTTCTGTGTCCATCAGTGCGTCCTGCACTCGTCGGCTGTTGTCCGGGCTCGATTTGACCCGGCTATCGTTGAGAAGGCCCGTCAGAGTGGCCTTCACCTGGTTCTCGGATTCCCGTTCCGCTAGGGGGGAGGATCTTTCGTCGAGGATATCAGAGTACGAGGAAGACCGTTCGAGGGAGTGGTGGCCGTGGAGGGGTTTTAGTTGGTCGGTTGATGCTGTGCTCGGGAGGTTTCGCTGATGCGACGACATCTTGGATTAAGTTCATGGATCTGGGAGATTGAGATTGTGCGAGATTGTAAGCATTAAGCATACTCCGGGGGTATATAAGGGCTTGACGCCACATGACGTGAATCTCTAGGGGCAAAGCTGAATGGAATGCGATTCGTCCCACCTCCATGACTAGATACATGCCTTAATTACACACTTCTGGCACAGGGGGGTATATACTGGCATCTACCTATTCTGTTGCCCTGCTAGCAAGGCGTCGACCGGGAATCCGGACATTGTGTTCCTGCGCAGTGGCAGGGTTGGGTCTCCCAAGAATGACAGAACCATAACACGGTCATAGGGCTACACTAGATGACGGGATGATGTGTTCTAAGGTATATTCTCTGCGACATACTCCGGCTTTACATTTACTCCGTTGGCAGACTTTAAAAACGATGATATATTACAGTCGTGGTCATACTAAATGGTAATATACATAAATGGCAGATATGACGATATCAAACCGTTCCCGCAGACAACACATAGCCACCATCCACAACAATGGTTTGGCCATTCACATACTGGTTTGCAGCCGTGAAGAGCACCGCACCAGCCATATCCTCGTCCTTACCTGGTCGTGAAGCAGGCACCTTCTCGTATTTGGCCTTGGGGATCTCGCTCTTCTGCTTGCCGTCGCTGTCCCTAGCCGTCATCTCGGATGGGAAGACGCCTGGTGCAATGTTGTTTACCCGGATCTTGAGACCGGAGGATGTGATTTCGTGCGCGAGCATCTTGGTCAGGTGGATCGCGGCGGCCTTGCTGGTGTTGTAGGCGAAGTGATGCTGAGAGATCTTGACGATTCCCGAAATGGAAGAGATGTTGATCACCGTGCTGGACCAGCCATGCTCGAGATCGGTTCCCTTTTGCAGCAGGGGCAAGAAGGCAGTCGTGGTGAAGAAGGCTTGGGTGACGTTGGTCCGGAAAACGGTCTCCCATTCCTCAAAGTTGCTGTTATCTTGATGGAAGAGTTCCTGCTGCAGTTCTTCGGCGCTTTCGGCATCGGTGTTGGCTTTGGATGAGGAAATACCGGCGTTGTTGATGAGGATATGCAGGGCTGTTTCTTTCGATTCGATTTCCTTGACGAGCTTGTGGATCGACTCCTTCGAGGTAATGTCGGACGCTATAGGGATGATCTGGCCAGGGATGTTCTTTCCGTAGAGCTCAGCTACCCGGTTGAGCTTTTCGACGGTTCGTCCGGTGATGTACACTTTGGCACCGTTGACGGCCAGAGACTGCGTGGCCATCAGACCGATGCCAGAACCGCCACCGGTGACCAGGGCCACTGGAAAAGAGTCAGTTAGATTCAACGCAGTCTAGCAATTGCCACATACCTCGGCCCTTGACGTTAAAGACATTCTCCAGCTTGAAACTCTGGTTTTTCTGTTGGGCGTCCATCGTAGATCGTGTTGCGGTTGAGTCGGTTATATTGGTGTTCGTTGATTTCTGGATATGATGAATATATGATATCGTCGGCAGGGAGTAATGCCGGGATTTATATAACCTTTTCGAACTGACTGCGAATTCGTCAAACCTGCTGGTGACGTTCTGCAGGGGCCGAGAGCTGGTTTTCACGCATCCAACTGGAGTCTAACTGGAGACGGGCATCAGAATGACGTCGATATCGAATGGACCCGCGCAAAGACATTTATATACCGTTTTGCCGCCGATTAACAAGACAAAGCACTGTGATTTGACGTGGAATTGCATTGCATTGCATCTTAAAACACAATCTACCAGTTGTTGTTGTACAACACGATGTCCTCCTCATCAGAGACCAACTTCCCTCGCGGAGGGACAAGCACTCAGAGCACGCCCGCGAACAACATCGGTGAAGGCTCTTCTGGCCTGGGTGACCCCGGATATCCCAAGGGCAGTGGCCCGGTAAGTCTCGCGTCCCGGCGTGTTCCTTTTGACACCGGCACGATCCTAACAAGACGTAACAAACAGACCACCGGGCAATTCAACACCCTGACTCACCAGAAGGAGCCTGGCAAAGAGCTCCAGAGTGAACTACATCCCGGGCCCCAAGCTTCGAACGATTCGACCAAGGAAGAGAGTAGCTTTATGGGCCATAGACCGGGGGGGTCGGGGACGTTGCCGGGGTGGGACAAATTGAAGGATCTCGCAGGAAGTAGCTCATGATGTGGCGCAGTGCCAGAAGTGGTCTTTAATTGTTTCTACTGTATATCTATATTGTCTCTACTACAGTGTATACCGGAGTATTGCGGTGGTTATGTTTATATGTTATACCCAGTTATACCCAGGCTAGTGATGATGGTGATAATGACCGGCTTGTATGCATGACGTCATGCTTACAGGCCCTCCACGCACGTCGTATTGGAATACTTTGTAAAGGGTACTAAGTTTCTTCATACTCGATCCCAGACACAAAAAAACACAGCAGGCATAATGCTCGCATCCCGATCATTTCAGTCTACGCTGAAGCCGGTGTGGCAGCCGCACCGACTGCTTTCTCATGTCACCCAGACTAGAAACGTCTCGCAGAAACCCACCGCAACGGACAAGGATAGGTTCGATTCGACCCTGAATATCCCCAAATGGGGCCACTATACCTCGAACAAGCCACAGGTGCAGAACAGCGTCTTCTCCTATTTCATGGTTGGAGGATTGGGGATGCTCACAGCCGTTGGGGCAAAAGCCACAGTGCAGGGTAATGGCCCGGATCTATGTAATACTCATGGCCAGAAGGAATACTGACTGAGGATAGACTTCCTGGTGAATATGTCCGCCTCGGCTGATGTGCTGGCAGAGGCTAAGGTCGAGATTGGCTTGCAATCCATCCCGGAGGGCAAGAATGTACGCGAAACCTATTCCGATCGTCTTTGCCACGAGGAATGCTGACCCCGCAGGTAATCATCAAATGGCGCGGCAAGCCCGTCTTCGTCCGCCATCGCACACAAGAGGAGATTGAGGAAGCGCGCCGGGAGGATTGGAAGTCCCTTCGAGACCCCCAGCCGGATGAAGACCGAGTTCAACAGCCGGAATGGCTGGTGATGTTGGGTGAGTGCGCCCGGATCTTGAGATAAGCGGGCTGGGTAGACTGACTGGCACGCAGGGGTTTGCACGCATTTGGGCTGCGTCCCCATTGGGGAGGCTGGTGATTACGGCGGCTGGTTCTGTCCCTGTCACGGATCGCACTATGATATCTCAGGACGGGCCAGACGAGGACCGGCGCCGTTGAACTTGGAGATCCCTCAGTATCACTTCGGGGATGATGGCTCGATGGTAATTGGTTAGGTGTGGCATTCTAGAGGCAACCCGGACTAGAGATATAAGGAGCAAGCACAAAGTACACCCATTATAGTATCGTCTAGATGGTATAGCTAAAACCAAATGCACCAAGATCATGAACCGTCATCCTTCTCTTCAAAGACGAGGTTCTCCAGTTTCTGCGTCGCCTTTGCACACAAGGGATCCACGAAGGCCGTCCATAGCGCCGCACAGAGGTAGACCAGTCCAATCCAGACGGGGATACTGATGGCTACCACCCATGGCGGACGAATGGGAATCCAATGCGGATGCATAGGTTCGCCGAAATCGTCGTAGATGGGTTGGCCTTTCTCATTCACGATTTCGCCACTCCAAGGTTGCCCAGAAATACCGTAGAGCATCCAGCAGAGCACCGTCCGGAGGAGCGTACCATGCACCAGGTACACCGCGAAACTCTGCTTTCCGAGCCAGAGAAGGAGGCTGTTCGCCAGGAACTCCTGAGTTGACGGAGATATGTAGATGGCAAAGATGACCATATCCAACCCCAGGGCCGAGTACCGTCGGCCAATATTGACGTCCGCCGGAAAGATGTAACCAGCGAATTCGCGCATATAGTCCGACCAGAGAGCCCACTCAGGATGCTCTCCCGGGTACGACGCGATCAGCAGACCGGTACAGGTGAGGGCGGCCGCCAACAGTCGACGTGGCCATTTGTATTTCTCCGAATGGACAAAATCTTGGAAGGGGGTTTCGTACGCTAGATCGCTAAGGAACATGCCGTAGACGGCTTGCATCTGAAACGTTTCTAACGGGGTGTCAGCGGGGAAATCCCGAGTTATTGTCGCAGGGGCCTACCGGTGTCTTTGGTCGGACTCAGGTGGAAGTATGAAAGCATGACCCCATAGATCGCCAACCGCCAACCAAACCGGACGAACATGGTGCTGCAGAGCAGGATGTACACCAGCATGGAAGCCTTGAGTAGCGGCAGCAGCGCCCACTGGTGGTCGTCGTACGCCATATATCCCGTTGTCCAGGTGGACCAGAAATTCTCCCACAGGCGCATTATCTCTCGTCCCCACGTATCCTCCAGATCCGGCGCTGCGTATCGACACCACCAGCAGTCCGACCGGTTGGCCACGACAAACGCGCCCATCTGCGCCATGGCCCAGGATATACACAGTGCGATCGTGGCCGGAAGGATCAGCCGTGGCGGACGACGAAAGGCGCTCTTTGCGACCGAGGTAAACGACCCCAGGATATCTCCTCCGCGTGACTGCTTCATAGGCTTCAGCGCGCACACATATCCCGTCAAAAAAGCGAAGATGGTGACCCCGATGCGCCCCTGCCACGGCACGCGCAGCACCGGCCACTGCAGAATGCGAGCGTCCGCGTCTTCATCGTCTCTCGGAGAAAACAAATCGTAGTCCCAGGCACGAGCAAGATGCGTAAGGACCACGAGGAAGGATGCGATGCCCCGAAGGCCCTGCAGGATGTTAGGGTGCGACCGAAGCAAGTAAGACCCGATAGCGCCGAAAAATCGGAGCACTCACATCGATCCATTTGACGGTTCGGCGGGGTTCGCCTTTGACTGCAGGATCCCGGGGCTTCCATTGTAGGGAATCCAGCACACGATACAGCGACTCCATCCTAACTATCCAAAGACCCTTCTGGCATCTTGTCAAGAGTGTCTTTCAGGGGCGCCTTCGCGGGTGCCTGGGCGAGCGATGAGCAATCCCCGGTTGCAGATGGCATCAGCGGAGCCGCGATTGGCCGCAACCAGGCCAGACGGTCAGGTGACGCGGGTCGCATCTGCGGCTCGTTGGCCCAGAGAGTGGTAGTGTGCCTGAGAGTGTGCCTGAGAGTGTGCGAGTGTGCCTCGTCTAGGTTACCTGACCGTCCAGACCCATATCGCAGAGAGTGTGCGCGAATTGCAGTCAGTCCCTTGTCGTGAAGCACCAGACCGATCTTGGGCCGCCAATCGTGCAGATTCGCCCGGAATGCGCATATCTCTGACAGCAGCTCTCGTGGCCGGTTGGTCCTTCGCGGCAGCCACGATCTTGCAGAACGGTCAGATCAGAGAGGATCCGTATCCCGGCCAGGCTGCGAAGATTACCCTGGACGACACCTGGCGCAACTACGATGCGAACGCTTCGGAAATCGCGTACAAGGGCCGCTGGGATAGCAGGCATATCTCCTGTATGTACCGTGATACCAGGGCTGAATTCGGGGTGGAATGATGCTAATGTGAAGCAGGGTGGTCGTCCGTCTTGCCCTAATCACAGGAATCTACCGATGCTAACATGTCCAGAGCGCCGGGCGTGAAACTGGAATTCTCCGGAAAGCAGGTAATAGACCACAGCCTCATGAAGTGACGGACGGTTCAAGGCTAACCATCACCAGCTGGCTCTTAGTTTCGGCCCTAGTACGACGGAAGGCACCCTCGTCGCATACCGGTAACTATACTTCGTCACGCTATCCTGCAACCCAGTCTCTTAAATTGTACAGCATCGGATCGCTCGATTGGCTCTTTTCCAACGTCACCGCAGACACTACCTATCAGTTCGTCCACTCAGACACCGAAATTGACGAGAGCGCGCATACAAATGTGTTTGAGATGCTAGTGACAAACTGGGGCTATGGATAAGTGGCCCGTCCTTCATGGTGGTTCCTAGCTGACGGTCGTACTGTCCAGATCGCAGGCGCATCGGTTGCGCAAAACCACAGTCTTAGCCAGCCCAAGGCATTCGACAGGAAGGTGGAAATCATAGGCGGATCGTAAGTCTGGCCGTTCTCTCGCTCCGGTATTCTCTAACCGTAAAAGTCTGGCGTCCGGCCAGTATGGTACCTACGAAACTCTCTCGTCCTGGTCACATCTCTTTGCCGCTGGCCTAGGCAATGCGGAATCCACAATCACGGTCAGTCCTCTTTCCTGTTCCATCGTTTGTCAGCTAACGTGCCCTAGGCGTATCCTGGAGTTTGCCTCGCGGACATGCAATGCTACGGTGGCAGCGTTCATGGAATGGTACAACTCCACCTTCCCTCGATTAGCAGACGAATGCTAATGACTAGACCTGGTTCTGGCACCGCGCATCCGACCCCGGGTTTCGCGCAGAGGCGATCTACGGCGACTACCCGGAAGAGTACGACGTCTCAGCCCAACAGCCAGCGGATCTGGTGATTATCCAAATGGGCGGGAATGACCATAGAGAACCCAATGTGATCCCAGGACACAACTTCTACCGTGCCTATGTCGAGCTGATTGACGATATCCATCGCAATTGGCCCCGAGCAACCGTCCTTCTGCTGGTATTACCACCATAATTCACGATATAACTGATCTAATACTGACCAATCAGTCTCAATGGGGCGAGTTTGTTAGGGAAGGAACAAATTACCATCCCACCACGCTCTACGAGTCCGAAACCAGGGAAGTCCATGATCATTTCAAGGACAAGGGCTTCGTGTACTATTTCAACACCAATGGTGTTCTGCAGCACAACGATATCAACCCGCATAACCATCCTACAGATATCGGGCATATTAAGCTGGCCAGTCACCTCCTGCAATGGGCGAAACTTGTCCTAAGATGGGATCTCGAGCCAACGGGAGAGGTCCAGCATGGCACTCTGTACTGGAATGATCAGCAGGACTATTAACGTCACGGATTGATGATATCAAGGGTAGGTGACCATGAACGGGGAATATGTACAAACAGGCTAATACTTCAACAGGGTCATGGTTTTACTAGATCACCACGTTCATCCTCAAGTTGTATTTGTATCTAGCTCATAATATTCGTCCGCACGATCCTTACGACCTATACTTTACCCTAAGGAACTTCATTCGGCAGCATTATATATCACACCTTATCCCAGCACTACATGGACTTATACACCGACAATGTCCACTCGAGACCACTACTAAACTGAAAGTCAGCAACCTATGGGTTTTCTCCGCTGAACGGACCCCATATAAGTCAATTGTGCGCCGTAAAGTATCCCATTTCCCGTTTGGGATCATGGTCCTGCGACAAGTGTTATCAGCGGCATGGTCTTATAACGGTCTCATGTTTAAACTGGCAGCCGCTTACAAGGACGGAAGTCGCCAGATACAGCGCTCTCTGTCCACATGAGTGCTTCCGTGCTGAAACCTGATAAACGAAGAATGGGATTGTCTAGGTATGGCAGTCGGTTCAGTACGGTGGTTTCTGTCGAAGGGCCGGATCTAATTCCAGGGCAAGGTTCGACCAAGATAATAGTACAATTTTGCTAGACGAATATTATACAATATACAAGGCTCCCTAGGAGATTATGCCTGCGGCCTCTGCGGAGACACAGTCCCCTTGACCTTCGCCGTCTCCGTCTCTCCTTCGCCCTTTACGCTCTTCCCAGGCGCATTAATAAACGGATTATCCGTAGTGGCATTAGACCACCCCTCCTGCTTCCCAGACATTGTCCCCGCTCCGCCAGCTTCCTTGCGTGTACCCGCCTGTCGCCATCAGTCCTGTGGTATTGCCATTGTCAAAAGGGGAATGAACGTACCGAGTCTACCGTCGACGGCGGTTGACCCAACGATCCTGCACTCTCCTTGTCGAGCGAGGTGGCCTGCTGCTCCGAGTCACGGCGAGAGTTGCTACCCGACCCGTATTGGAGGTAGTAGAAGTAGGCTGCTCCAGCGGTGACTACTGCAGCTGCGCCCATCCTGCTCGAATTAGTATACACCTCTTCACGTGAACTATGGCTGCAACACCGACCTGGGCATCTCTGCCGACTTGTCCGGTTGTTTCTCGGTGGCATAGTGTCGAGTGGTGTGCGGAACCCTTAGGGCTCGGACGGGAGTGCGGAGAATCCTTCGAGAAAACATATTGGCTGGTAATGAGAATGTATCGGTGTAATTGCTCGACGAATGAACAGAAAAAGAATTGTATCTCGAAATATCTATATACTCCTTGCTTGCATGATGTCACCACATATAATTGGGTCTACCTTCATCATTATTCATAATGACGCATCTTGTATAAAACAGGGTCGACGGCGATTCAACTTGGCAGGATTGAACAGATAAATGCAAAATAGTATTTCCCAACGATCCAACATGTTAGAACGGATAGGTAAATGCAACCGGACATTCTCATCATCGGAGCCGGTCCAGCCGGCCTTCTGGCTGCCTGTTGGGCTTCGCAATATCCCGTGTCGGTGCGGATTATCGACAAGAACGCCTCCCGGAAGCCCACCGGACACGCAGACGGAATTCACAGTCGCACGCTGGAGATACTGGACAGTTTCGGGATAGACGGGGTTATACGATATGGTGTAGTGGATAATGTGTCGTGCTATTGGGTTCGTGCCTCATTCTCACTGGTATATATATTTGTATTTGTATTGACAGGTTTAGGGCCGGGACGGAGAAAACGGAGACCTTCGACGGAAAAAAAGAGTAGAGAGCCAACCGGATACCTTTTCGCGGTTTGAGCAGAGACTGTTGAACCAAGGGGCAATAGAGCAGATGATGATTGACTACTTGATCGATAGGGGTGTGCAAGTCGAATGGAGTACGGAAGCTGTATCGTTAGATATACTGGACAAAGACGACTTTCCGGTTACCGTCCAGGTCAATTCAAGTCGGGGCCAAGACGTGATAAAGTCAAGATACGCAATTGCCTGTGATGGAGCCCACAGTTTTACCAGAGACGCGCTGCAAGTTCCGATGGATACATCGTCGGAGGATTCTATCTGGGGTGTTATGGACATTGTACCCATCACTGACTTCCGTACGTCTTCACAATCGCTCACCTTCATTGTATGTAAAGGACTAATAACAACAGCCGACATCCGCCACTCCTGCGCTATTCACGCCCCTTCCAGGGGCAGCATCATGCAATTGCCCCGGGAAAACGGTCTTGTGCGACTGTACATCCACCTGAAAGGCGACGAAGACATAGAACGAAACGACACAGACACACCGAAGCGATTGCTGCAGATTGCACAGCGGACATACGAGCCTTATCAATTGGACTATGAACGCTGCGATTGGTATTCTTTGTATCGAGTGCGTATTTCGATCGCCAGTCAAGAGATGAAACTGACATCCGTACTCAACAGATTGGACAACGGTTAGTATCAGAATTTCGGATTCGTGATCGGTATGCCCCGACAATATATCATGTGTGCAACGAGCAAGGACTGATGGATTAGAATCTTTCTCGCCGGCATGCTGCGCATACTCACTCCCCCAAAGGAGGCCAGGGCTTGAATGTGTCTATGCAAGATACCTACAACCTAGTGTGGAAACTTGCATCGGTTATCACGGGCACTTTGAAACCGTCCATTCTCGAGACATACCATTCCGAAAGGTATGCGGTGGCCCAGGAACTCATGCGCATGGATTCGGAACTGGTCCAAGGCTATGAGCAGGAGTCCTCTGGAGGAAGTGAAGATACCGCTGGCCTGGACGAGATCCGGCATCGATACGTCGGGTTTATGACAGGTGTAGCGGTGAAATATCCAGCAAATCCTCTCGTCGCTTCGGTAGAGAACAGCCTGGCACGGAATATCGAGCTGGGCATGCGTCTGCCGTCGTTCTTGGTCGTCAACCAGGCGTCTTCCTGCCCTCTGCATCTGGCAGAACGACTCATCAGCAATGGCTATTGGAGGATCCTGGTATTCCCTGGGGACATTCGGCCGAAAGCCAAAAGGGATAGTCTGGTTGCACTTACAGCTGATATGCACTCTTGCATCCAGTCCATGACATTACCCGTTGAGACGCTGTTGATCCATAACTCTCCCCAAACAGAAGTTTCTCTTCTGGATCTCCCTGACTACGGCCAGCTGGCCGGGGATCATTCAAGGGTGTTTGCGGATAGAGACGCTTACGTCGGGTATGGCATCCAAAGTGCCTGTGTGGTTGTTTGTCGACCGGATCAACATGTTGCATGGATCGGTCCGGATATTGTTGGACTGAAAGAATACTTTTCTATACAAGGAATAGCATAGCATACATATATATATTGCGATAGACAGACAGTGAATCATGAATCGTTTCTCATTTTAGAACTACATAATCCGAAATACATCCAAATATCCTCGAAAAAAGAAAGAAAGTTATCATCTAACCAAACAAAGCATCGCCCAGACGGTAGTGGACAGTCTTGATCTGGGTGTAGTTCTCCAGGGCGTACGAGCCAAGCTCACGGCCGACACCAGACGACTTGTACCCACCAAAAGGAGCCTGGTAGGAGATGAGGTTGTAGTTGTTGACCCACACGGTACTGTCGAATGTTAGTTGAGAAGAAGCAGAATGAAGAAGCAGGCAACTTACCCAGCGCGCAGCGCGTTGGAAACACGGATGGCAGTGTTAACGTTCTTGGTGTGGACACCAGCGGCGAGACCTGAGCCATTGATTAGTAAGTCATATTAGAAAAGCTGGACAGAGAGAACATACCGTATTCAGTTCCGTTTCCGATCTTGACGGCCTCGTCAATGTCCTTGAACTTCTGGACAGTCACGACGGGGCCGAAAATCTCCTCCTGGGCGATCTTCATGTTCTGAGTAACGTCGGTGAAGAGGGTGGGCTGGATGAAGTAACCCTTGTCGCCGTGACGCTCACCACCTGTAGCGATGGTGGCACCCTCCTGCTTGCCGTGCTTGATGTAGTCCATGATGCGCTCAAACTGGAGCTGGGAGACCTGAGGACCCTGGAAGGTGTCGGCGGCGAAGGGGTCACCGAGCTTGTTCTGGGCGGCACGCTCCTTGAAGCGAGCGACGAACTTGTCATGGATGCCTTCCTGGACCAGCACGCGCGAGCCGGCGCAGCAGCACTGACCGTGGTTAAAGAAGATACCGAAGTTGGCCCACGAGATGGCGTTGTCGATGTCCGCATCATCGAAGACGATGTTGGGCGATTTGCCACCCAGCTCGAGAGTGACCTTCTTGAGGTTGCTCTTGGCAGCAGCCTGGAGGATCAGACGGCCAACCTGGGTGGAACCAGTGAAGGCGAGCTTGTCGATGTCCATGTGGTACGACATGGCGTTACCGGCAACACGACCGAGGCCAGAGATGATGTTGAGAACACCCTTCGGGAAGCCAGCCTCCTTGACCAGCTTACCCAGGTACAGACCAGAGAGCGGGGTCTGTTCAGCGGTCTTCAGGACAACGGTGTTACCAGCGGCAAGAGCAGGGCCAATCTTCCAGGCCAACATGAGGATGGGGAAGTTCCAGGGAATGATTTGACCACAGACACCAATAGGTTCGTGGCGGGTATAGGAGAGCGTCTCGGGGTTGGTGTCGATCGTCTGGCCGTGGATCTTGTCCGACCACCCAGCGTAGTAGCGGATGCAGCCCACGGCATTACCCAAGTCCGCCTTGGACATGGTAAGGGCCTTGCCGTTGTCCAAAGACTCAATGGCCGCAATCTGCTCAAAGTCACGCTCTATGAGTTCAGCAAGCTTGACCAAGAGCTTACCCCGATCCGACGGGGTAACATTGCGCCATTCGCCCTCGAAGGCAGCACGGGCCGCAGCGACCGCGGTGTCAACATCCTTTTCAGTGGCTTCGTGAACCGAGGTGATAGCCTTCTCGTCGGCAGGGTTGATAGTCTCGAAGGTCTTGCCCTCGGCACCCTTTACGAACTCGTTGTTAATGAACCTGAGACGCGTCAATTAGCAACACACTGGGGAGAGTGGGGTAAAAAGGAGTACGTACAAGCCAAGCGGCTGCTCAACGGTAACGGAAGGGGTAGGAATGGAGACGGAGAGAGACATGGTGGCAAAGAGAGAGATACTGAGGAGTTGGTGGGTTGTGAGAGAGGGGAGTGAACCAGGACAGGACGAGAAGAAGTTCTTATATCATACTGCGTGGATCCCGGTTTGGGCTGGGCGGCGCTGCTGACTAAACGGGGGGCGGGGTTCTGGCGTCATCCCGAGGGCGGCCCTTCATTCCGCTAATTTCCCACAAGGTGCAGAGCAGTAGTCCTACAGAGTATGAGGTTGCGAAGAGGGAGAGTAAACCGGCCTGGAGGGATACTGATTAGACTTCAATTTGGTCCAATCCGCGTTTATTTGACCCCTCCATACAGCGCATCCTGCGTTCTCGACCCAGATATCGTTCTAGACCCAGATATCGGGCAGGCATTGTTCCGGCCGAATGCATGACTTAAAGCTGTCCTCCCCGATATTTTCTACAAGTACTATGATTACAGCAGCCAGAGCCATTATTAATCACACACCCTTCTCCCCGCCAAGCAATCACACTGCAAAGTACTGGGGGTGGGGCTGAGGGGCTTGCGGGTCCGCTGCCAGGGCTTGTGGTTGGTCGTGCGGAGCTCTCAAGGTCCCGCCGAAGACCTTCGAAATGCCATGAAGGTTCTGCTAGTGCGGTGGGTCCTGGCCAATCAGCGGAGCGGGATGGAGCGGATATTGATTTCCTCCGCCGCGGAGCGCAATGGAGAATGACACATGACGGGAGGGAAAGTGGGTTTCCACATTGAGTGGTGGCAGCGACCAGGGACCACTATCTGCTAGTCTGAACAGGGGTACTCTGTACACAGAGGACAAGTTGCCTCGCATGGTATGTTGGACGCTATTACAAGACACTCTGTCGCTACAAGCGAGTGGAAACAGCTATATGAGACATATGAAAGATAGCAATAACATTAATTTAACGGGCAATAAAGTTCCGTCCTCCTTCAGGTCTCATGTCGATCTCACGGGAGGGTTATTGTAACATTCCAGCCAGTCCCTACTTCATCGTCTCCCGTGGATATAGCCGGCGATTCATCTTTTTGTCCGGATACGCATTGATTCGCTTGATAGCTGTCTCCCAGTAGTCCGATATCCCTTGTTACTTGATCTTGAATCAGCGCTGGAGAAGACAGTTGCCCATGTTATGAATCTCAAAGCCCTGCTGACTAGTCGGGTCAGCCCTGACTGCCGTCTCCAGGCAATGGCTGTTGGAGGGTCGTTGTATCCCTGGGGACATTCGGCCGAGAGCCAAAAGAGATAACCAAGTCTGGTCCCATTTGTAATCAATATGCATGTGCCCATGGTTCGGTTCCCCGTTCGCCGGTAAAGATCCATGCTCTAGCGGCCGTCCCAAGTATCATCAGAGCCAGCAGGAAAATCATGCGATTCAAGATGCTGGTTGGTGACTCCCTGATCTTGCTGTTTAAATGAGGATACGCGTGCTCTGACAGAGATGTTTTCATCTTGGTAATCTGGTTCAGGCTCAACGTGCTTGACACGGAAAAGGTTGAAGATGGAGTGGCGGAAGGTCTTGACAGAGGCATTTTCTGGAATCTCAATGAAGATGTCTTTGTTCCACTCGCTCGCGTGGATAAGGTAGCGAAGAGGGAATAGTACGTCGGCTTCAAGGTCAGCAGCGTACTGAGCGAAGACAACATCTCTCCAGGTTTTATTGAGGTTCCTGGTTGTCATGGCGAGAGTCGAGCCTTGAAGGTCTTGAAGTTAAGCTCCTGACTGCTATTAATGCGTTCCTGCATCGTCTTGATGGAAAGTCACAGCACAGAGACCTGTAACTACAGCCAGAGTGTCATGGAGCGCTACTGGCGGGGCACCAAAAAGTCTGTCACACCAGGACATACACGTGATTACCCTTGATAGATGGATGGCTTGTTCTGCAGGATCAAAGCTCTCTCCATTTCAAGCCGCACGCTCTGCTTTGATTTGGTATACATTGGCAAAACTGCAATAGCATCTTGAACTTCAACACATCTAAATTGCTGGCCAAATTTGATTGTAATCTCTAAGGCTCAATACTGAAGAAATGCAAAAAGTAAAACATCAAACAAGCATGTTCCAAGAAATCTTTAAACCCTTTGCAACGCATATTGCACTGCACATCTATCCTTCAGCCCACTCTCAACAATTTCGATCCAACTGGTCGAGCTCTCTGCATTATCCCCCTTGCTGTTGATCTTTGCCGTCCAAATTGACTGGAAGTATTCACCAGACTTCAGGACAAGTTGCTTCAGGCTGGTGGACGTATCTTTTGGAGGGCCAGCCGCCTCGAGGTTATATTCGTAGTACGCCGACGTATTACCCAATCTTGACGGCGTGGGCAAGTGGGCACTCGTGGTGCTGCTGGGTGTGACATATGTGTGGCCGTTGCTCGTTTTGTTGGAATCGGTATCTGACACTAACTGGATATCATCGGTATCATCGGCGCCATTTCGGAATAAACAGACATCATCGTCACCAGAATAGAGAGTGATCATGATATTCGACAGGGTCACATCACTGGAAGATTTGTTCTCACCTTGATGGTGATGGTTGCCACTTTATCTGCACTCACTTGGTGATCAGAAATCAAATATGTAAGCTGAGGGGCAGGGGCAGCATCAAAAGCACCAATCAGCTTATGTCCTACATCTTTGATGAAATCAGCAATAGGGTCTGGAGGATCCTGTCTCCCAATGAAGAGATTGACGAGGACCTGGATGACATTGAGATCTATTCTGATAACAGTCAGGACGGCCCCGAGAATGGGCAAAGCAACACTCATGGTGCCAGTCACAACCCAAAGCTCGATTTCGATCCCAGCGTCGATCAAATCCAGCACAACAGTCAATCCATGGACGACGATGTTCAGCACCCCAAGGACTTTACCTGTATCGGAGAGGGAGCCCCAATCATTCGCGAGTGAAAAGGACATCGCAACTACCAAGCCTATTCCAAGGATGGCGTTGAGAGTCCGCCGCACACTCCCCGAAATATTGAACTTCTTGGCCGCATCTTCAAATCCTGGTGGAACATCTTTGGAAATGGCATGAATATCTTCATTCCAGGTTTCACTGCCATCGGTCTCTATAGGAATCCCATCGCTGTGAATGCCCTCGGCTATTGCCACACGATAATGACCTAAGATTCTAAACCTCTTCCCAATTAATGAGAGCATCAAATCCAAGGAAAAAAATTGAGGAAGAAAAGATCAGGCTGGGTGGCCTCTAATATATATACATGTCCGATCGATCAGGGGAAAGAGAATCCCCAGGGGGCCACCCTTTGAGGGTTGGCGCAGCCACCCGTTTGACCGATATCCGATACCCGCACCATCGTCATGAGTGTATACATTGTCGACATGGGTAGGCGAGGTAGGATCTGTTTGCAGATGGCTGTACACTCCATGATACATTGACCCCCTCTGTCCTGACCACACTTGAAAATCAGTGAGATACTTGCAATCATCACACTCTCTCAGTAATATTGGCTGACGCATTTCAAGTCTGGGATACTCTGCCACGTTCGTCAGACACACCCTGGAACCCTACTCTTGCGACTAGCCCTAAGAGCTTAACAAGACAAAAAGAACAAACGGACGACCGCACCGAAATCATCCATCAAAAGGACTCTCTTTCTTCTTCTCTTCTTTGGACTTGATGTTTTCGTCAAAGGCTTTGATAGCCACATAAATACTAGATCGTTTTTCTTTAGATAGCGGAGTCATGATGAATGTGGATAAAAAGTAGAGAGTGGAATGTCCGATTGCGTTAGGTAATACGGCATATGGAACCTCGATATTCCGACAGCCACTGAATGCATGTAATTCTAGTATGTGGCGGTGCAAACAATCACTTTGACCCACCCTTTCTGCCCTAGAAATGGAATCACGGTTCACGGTACAGTTGTTTGATTGATGGATTTGAGCTTTCTTTGTTTGAAATGTAGCCAGTTTCCTCATTCAGACTCTCTCGCCAGGCCGTCGATTAGTTGCCTAATTGCAAACGAGGCAAATAGAAACAGGCAGAAATTTCTTCTCTTCCCTTTCTCATTGTCTTTTTCAATTTGCCCTACTACCCCGATATCCAAAGACGCGTTTTACTGCTACCTTCATTTATTATTATTGATTTTTTTTTTGTTCATCTTTATTTGTTTTTGCTTCATCACTCTGTCTTCAGCTCGAACCCGAGAGCAATAGTCACGATGGCTGGAGAGAAGAGGACGTTGAGCAGCGACGGTGGAAGCCCAGCTCACAAGGCCGCCCGAAGTGAGTGCATATGTAACCTTCATGTAGACAAGGACACTAACTCGATAAACCTTACAGCTGGTAGTGACAACAGTGGGAGCATTATGCCCCCACCGTCGCAATCGCCTCGCCTGCCTCCCACGTCGTGGGAAGCGCCCTCGCCTGTGTCTGGCCCGTTGCAATGGATACAAAATCCTCTTGCCCCTAAGCACTCTATGCCTGAAACCCGGCAATTTACTCACCTTCCTCATGCTGAGCAGTCTACGTCAACGCAACCCTCTTTATCATCCCCACATGTTTCTACGCCAAACTTGTCGCAACTTCCTACCTCGTCGCAGCAGACATATGCTCAAGCCACGTTCCGTGTACCTACTCCTGGGCTCTAAGACCTATCAAACATGACGGAAAACACGATCAGCGATGTCTCAGAGAGCGAAAAGTCCCAATGGAGACAATATACGGATCCGATGGACTTTTTCCATTTCACCGGGTGGAGCAAAGAACACCTGGAAACATTCGTGAAAGCAGCTTCAAGGTTTGGAGGCTTGGAAAATAGCTCATTAACCCAGAACATACTAAAAGGAGCATGGTGGGACTTATCCACACTGAAGAAAAGCCTCAAAAGAGTCGCCGGGAGCGAGCAAATCAGATGGGAAAGAATATTCGATGAGGACAATGATACAGATGCCATAATGGATGATCTGGTATACGTCTGGATCCAAATCAAAAGGGTTGATTATCATCTCCACAAATCAGAAAACGAGAATCTGATTAATGTGCTTGTCATGTTGTTGCCCAAAGTTAAACCGGCTGAGAGGAGGCAGGGGTACGAGGTTGCGGTAAAAGCATTTCACGCAGAAGAGAAGCCCAGAGCCGATGGACGTCAACCGAGCGATGATTTTTGTAATCAACTCCTACAATCCTACAGCGCTTATGATCCGCAACTTCATCTTTCACCATACAGTTCAATCGTCGGCCCTTCCGGGATTGGCAAAAGTTTCATGATACAACAGATGGCTGTGCGGTATGGCATCTATGTGATGTACACGAGTTTAGCTCGCTTAGACTCTGGAGCCTATCCAGGTCGTTCGATGATTGCAAATATTATCCCCAAGGATACCACAAGGGATCGGCTAGTCGAGTTTTGGAATACATTCATCACAGCCAGCTTGGCAGAGGTTGAGGGATGTCGGGAAGTGGGCGTCACGGCGATTGGGTTGTACAACCTTCAGGCGAAGGATGATTATGATTCCTACCAGGGAGAGTTCTCAAATCGAGTCTTGGGGATCTTCAGAAAGCGCAGTGGACTGGTGAGAGATAAAAAACCGAGTTTGAGAGATGTGGTGCTGGATTCCCTGGAAAGCCGCACCGGCGGTTGGGGACCAATCTTCTCTTGGCGCGAGATGCTGGAACGTAATGGAGACAACGGGAAACCGACAATGTCCAAACCCATGGCACAGGAGACAACACCCAGCACCTTATTTTGCTTCGACGAAGCACGTGAACTAACAGATGACAAAGGCTCCCTAAAGTTCAGATCTTTGCGCCAGGCACTCCGAAACTGCTTCCATCGATCAAGTATATCTCCCCAAACCAGTATTCCCGGAGCCGCCTTCTTTGCTGTCTTCCTCGACACAAACTCCAAGATCACGAATTTCTCTCCGCCAGCGCACGCCGACGATAGTCAAAAAATGGTCGGGCCAAAGGGTCACGGTCAGCAGCTGTTACCGCCAATATACGCTATTGATACGATCGATGTCTTTCGTGACGAAGACTACGCCCAGCAGCCTCAGGACGGATCAATTGAAGCAGCGTTCAAATTGTTCCGGTTGACACGTCCCCTATGGGGTAGCCGAGACAACATCGCCAACGAAAACGGCATCTCCGGCGTGCTACATGACATTCTTGAGCTCGCAAAAAGGAAGACTGATGGAGATAGTGCAGCCAAAACTCTGGCGTTGCTGTCGTATAGGTTACAGTTCTACATGACCGGCAATCAGGTGGCAGAGCAGATGGTGGCCAGCTGCATGCGATATGTGCTCTATATCAACCCTGCAAGAGACATGACGCGCACCATTCATCCTAGTGAACCGGTGCTTGCCTACATATCCGCAGTCAAAATGATTAATCCGGTGAACAGACTACGAATATTGCAGCAGTTTGTCACTTCATGTTTCGAAGGCAGCATAGATGCGGGAGATGTAGGAGAGATGGTCGCGTCTCTCGTACTGATGTTTGCGTATGACGAGGTTCAGTTCAAATATAGTACGGTTCTGCCAGTGCCTATACCCCTGAGTGACTTCATAGCGTCTTTACTCGGCGAGGAGCAGCGGAATAGTATGGCTGAACGGGCAAGTACAGACAGTGATATGAAGAATCTATGGGAGAAGGGCTTGGTTTTCTTTAACCACTTTGTCCGTCCCAAGGGAAGTCCTGCTGAAGGGATATTGGAAAGAGCGTACGAACGGGGTGCCGCTTTCTTTTTGCGGGACAATTTCCCTGGGATAGATCTAATCATCCCCATCAAGGTGCCCGACGCAGATATGACTTTCCTTGCGATACAAGTGAAAAATCGAAAAGATGATAACGCACGTCCTGAAATCAAAAGGGATGCATCGTCATCTATGAAAAAAGCCAGCGATAAGTTGAAATGGGAAAGGGCTCATATTGGGGTAATGATGTGCCTCAGACAGGACTCCTCCGCCGCCGAACGGTTCTTTGGGGTTATTGGGGTTATTGGGGTTATTGGGGTTATTGGG